>PVKH010040829.1:0-11016 GCA_004027955.1 Chaetophractus vellerosus
AAGCTTCTCCCCCGCCACACAGTAATATACAGCTTTATAGTCTTTAGTTCAGACTCTTTATAGGTAGAAGTGTTGGTTTCAATTTGTGAACCACAGTTGGTGCTGTTTTATTATCTAAATGTCTATTTGGCTGAAGAGTTAATTTTCCAAACAGGATTATTACTTCCATTTAAATGAGCTCTCTAATAATGAAGAAATAATGAAAAAACAAAAGAGAGAGAGAAAGGGCTGTTTTTTCTTAGGTATTAGGGGTCTAAGCATGTGAACTTCACTCTTTTCTGTTTCGTGCCTGTCGAGTAGCCAGGTTCATACCTCCTTTACAAGGCACCGAGGCCGTGGAGGCAGAGCAGGAGGTTCCAGCATCTCTCTGTGCAGGTGTATTGAGTTCCTGCATAGGGGAGGCCATGGGGCTGACTCTGTCAACACCATGAGGGTCTTCACCAGGTTACAGCAACCAGGATCCATATAAGGTGGTAAGTTTCAAATATGAAGCAACCAACATTTCAGAAGCAACATAAATTGTCCATGTGAACGAGGTCTTGGCAAAGGCCAGAATGACTGGGGAAAAGCTCAAAAGGGAAGTGAGATTTGAAGGAAGGGTTAGAGCTCAGGAAAGATCAGGCAAGTTACAGGTTGGGGCAAGAAGAGGAACAAAGGCCTAGCCATGATTTGATTCTTGGAGTGTCCGGGAGAAATTCGCAGGTTCATTTGGCTTGGAGAGAGAGAGCTCTTGAAAACCCAGTAGTTGGAGATAATTTAGGAGAAATGATGAGGCCGTCTTGTAGAAATGAGCTCCACAGTGTAACATGGTACTGGTTAATGCAATATTGACCTGGATTCAGAATTGTAATGGTCAGGTTTTTCCAGAAAGACAGAACCAACAGGAGCTGTGTGCGTGTGTGTGTGTGTGCGCGCATTTATATATATATATATATATGTATATATATATATATATATAAAGAGGAGAGTGATGTCATCAACATGGTGACATCCCTTGAAAAAGCCTCCCCAGAGATTAGCAAATAAAAGGACAAATTCCAGTTGCTCTGAACTCTGGGGAATGGTAGAGATTGGAGAATGACTCCGCAAATGCTGAATTGAAGAACAGAAAAAACTTGGATAGGAGAAGTCCACCCTGGACCACAAGCCAGTTCCTGTTTCCTCTCCCCCTCACTTAGTCCTGAGCGGATTAGGAGCCACACAGAGGCAACACAGCCCCAGGTCCCTCTCACTGTGGACAGAGACTGTAGAGCAAATCACAGCGGTGAGTTAGAACTCCACACGTATCCAGGCACAGGAACCTAAGGCCACAGAGACCCAGGGCAGAACAGGAGCCTTTGTGGAGTGCTGCACACAAGAGCCCCCTAGGGTATAGTGGGAGACAGACCACCATAGAAAGACTGATAATTCCTGTGACCAATCCATTGGCTGGACCACCTAAAGGCAAAATGGACTTTTCTGAACTGACCCACCTTTCTGGATTGACCCCATTTGGTTTCCCGGGGAAGGATCCCTATCAGGGAAGAAACCAGAAGAAGGAAAGCGTCGTAGAAAATTTAAAAAGAGGGGTAGGGGTTAAACTGAACTGCTGTAAGAAAGGAAGAGTCCAAGAACTGAAAACTGTAAGGAATACAGGGCACTGAGTAAGGGAAAGAATTTAAGCAAATCATAGGAGTTGGGGAGTAAAGTCTGCACAAAAACAAACCAAACAGATCAAGATTCCTGGAGAAGGAACAGAGAAAAGGATGCTTTCTCCTGGAGGTAAAGCAATTGCACAAAAAGTGAAATCTTAAAAATTGCACCATATATCCAGGGCAAGAATCAGATGAAGAAGAGCTGAGGAAATATGAACAGTTAAACACAGGCTGTTTTAAAGGTCAAGAATAAATTGGGTGAAGCATCAAAGAAGAGCCTTAACAAAGAGCAGATCAAAAATAAAACCTTAGACAAGAGGGAGAGATGGACCTTCAGATTAAACCCATCAAGAGAATCAGATGCCTGGACATAAACAAAAAATTACAAGCCATACTGAAAAATAGGAAAAGATGCCTTAGTCAAGAGAAGAAATTAACTCTTCAGAAGAGTCTCAGAAGTTGGAACAACTAATAAAGATATTCAAACAGATTTCCTAAATCAATTCAAAGAGATGAAGGAAAATATGCATAAAGACATAAAAGATATTAAGAAAACAATGTGTGAACATAAAGAATAACTTGAAAGTATAAAAAGAAACACTACAGAAATTATAGGGGTGAAAGGTACAATAGTGGAAATTAAAAATACACTAGAGGCTTATAACAGCAGATTTGAACAGGCAGGGATTAGAAGAAAGAATCAGCAAACTAGAAGGTAAGACAACTGAAATCATACAATCAGAAGAACAGATAGAGAAAAGAATAGAAAATTTAAGCAATGTCTCAGAGATTTGAGAGACAGCACAAAGTATACAAACATATGCATCATGGTTGTCCCAGAAGAAGAAGAGAAGGGAAGTGGGGAAGGAAGAATATTTTGAGTGAATAATGGCCAGAAACTTCCCAACTTTTATGAAAGATGTAAATATACACATCCAGTAAGCACAACATATTCCAAACAGAATAAATCCTAATAGACCTACTCTGAGATATATACTAATCAGAGATAAAGAGAGAATTCTGAAAGCAGCAAGAGAAAAGGGATTTGTTACATATAAGGAATCTTCAATCAGGTTAAGTGCTGATTTCTCACCAGAAACTATGGAAGTGAGAAAGTTATATGATATATTAAAGTTACTGAAAGAGAAAAACTGCCAGCCAAAAATTCTTTATCTGGAAAAACTGTCCTTCAGAAATAAGAGGGAGTTTAAACTATTCACAGATAAACAGAAACTAAGAGAGTTCATCAACAAGAGGCCTGCCCTACACAAATTCCTAAAGAGAGTTCTACAGGTGGAAAGGAAAAGACAGGTAAGAGTGACTTAGAGTAGTGTGAAGAAATGAAGATCACCAGTAAAGATAACTAAAAGGGTAAGTGCAAAACCCAATAGTACTGTATCCCCAATATGCAACTCTCTTTAATTCATATAAGAATCAGAATACAATTGAACAAAAAAGGCATATTTCCTGATATGATATATGCAAAATATAAAGTGGCAAAGTGGGACAAAAACAACATAAAGAGGGGAAACAGGGGTCTGGGAGCAGTGAATGTGTATTCTACTGAAATTAAGTTGCTGTCTTTTCAGATTGGAAGGTTATATATGTAGGTTGTGTAATATAAACCCCAGGGTAACCACAAAAAAAGTATTTTAAAAATATACAGAAAAAAATGAGAAAAGGATCACTCAGATACATCACAAAAGAGCAAATATACAGAAAAGGAGTTTGCAATAAGGGACAGGAGAGACAGAAAAAAAGAGACAAAATGGCTGAAGTAGGTTCTCCCTTTATTGTAATAACACTGAGTGTTAGTGGATTTAACTCCTCAATCAAAATACAGAGGATGGGAAAATGGATTTTTAAAAGCATGATCCAACTATGTATTGTTTACATGAGACTTACCTTAGACCCAAAAACACAAACAGTTTGAAAGTGAAAGGATGAAAAAAGATATTCTATGCAAATAGTAACCAAAAAAGAGCCGGAATAGCTATACTAATATTGGACAAAATAGACTTTAAGTCAAAAGCTGTTATAATAGAGACAAAGAAAGATACCATATATTAATAAATGGGACAATTCACCAAGAAGAAAACAATCATAAATATTTATGCATCTAACCATAGTACCACGAATTACATGAGGCAAAAAATGGCAAAACTGAAGGGAAAACCAGACACCTCTATAATAATAGTTGGAAACTTTAGAACACCACTTTTACATAGATAAAACAGCTAGACATAAGATCAAAAAGGAAACAGAGAATTTGAATATGATAAATGAGATAGACCTAACAAACACACAGAACATTGCACACCAAAACAGCAGGATATACATTTTTCTCAAGTACACATGGATCATTCTCCAGGATAGACCACATGTTGGGTCACAAAACAAGTCTCAGTAAATTTTAAAAGATAGAAATTATACAAAGCACCTTCTCTGACTGTAAATGGAATGAAGATGGAAGTCAATAACAGATGGAGAACTGGAAAATACACAAATATATGAAAGTTAAATAAACTGTTAAGCAATCAGTGGGTCAAAGAAGAAACTGCAAGGGAAATTGGTAAATATCTTGAGATGAATGAAAATGAGAATATAACATCAAAACTTACAGGATGCAGTGAAGGCAGTGTTGAGAGGGAAATTTATAGCCCCAAACACTTACATTAAAAAAGAAGAAGGAGCTAAAATCAAAGACCTTACAAAACACCTGGAGGAACTAGTAAAAGAACAGCAAATTTTCTCCCAAAGCAAGCCGAAAGAAAGAAATAACAAAGATTAGAGCAGAAATAAATGAAGTCAAGGAAAAAAAAATAGAGAAATTAACAAAACCGAAAGTTGGTTCTTTGTAAAGATCAATAAAGTTGAAAAACCCTTAGCTAGACTAACGAAGAAAAAGAGAGAGAAGATGCAAATAAATAAAAATTGATAAGAGGGGCATTCCTACTGACCCCAAGAAATAAAAAGGATCATGAAAGGATACTATGAACAACCACATGCCAACAAATTAGATAAACTAGATGAACAAATCTTTAGAAACACACAACCTACACTGACTCTTGAAGAAACAGACAACCTCAACAGACCAATTATAAGCAAAGAGATTGAATGAGTCATCAAAACACCCCCCAATAAAAAAGCCCAGGACCAGATGGTTATACAGGTATTTATTCCAATCATGCCAAGAATAATTAATACCACTCCTGCTCAGACTCTTCCAGAAAATTGAAGTGGAGGGAACACTACCTAACTCATCCTATTACCAAAGTCAGATAAAGATACTACAAGACAGTTGCAGAACAATTTCTCTTATGAATATATATGCAAAATTCCTCAACAAAATAATTGTAAATCGAATCAGCACATCAAAAGAATTATACACTATGATCGAGTTTTATCCCATGTATGCAAGGCTGGTTAAACATAAGAAAAACAATTGTATAATACATCACATCAACAAAACAAAGGGGAAAAACTACATGGTTGTCTCAGTTGATACAGAAAAGTCATTTGACAAAATTCTGCATCCTTTCTTGGAAAAAACACTTAGAAAAATAGGAATAAACGGAAACTTCCTCAATATGATAAAGGGCTTATATGAAAAACCCACAGCTAAAATCATACTCAATGAAAGACTGAATGCTTTCACTCTAAATCTGGAACAAGACAAGGATACCCACTGTCACCACTGTTATTCGACATAGTACTAGAAGTTCTAGCCAGAGCAGTCAGGCAAGGAAGAGAAATAAAAAGCATCTAAATTGGAAGATAAGAAGTAAAACTTCCACTATTTGCAGATGGGATTATCCCATCTATATATAGAAAGTCCCCCCAAAATTAACAAAGTTACTAGGGCTAATAAATGAATTCAGCAAAGAGGTGGGGTACAAGGTTAACAGACAAAAATCAGTAGTGTTTCTTCTATATACTAGTTAGGAGCAAGCTGAGGAGGAAATCAAGAAAAAGAATCCATTTACAATAGCAAATGAAAGAAACAAAAATCTAAGAATAAATTTTACCAAGGATATAAAGGACCTATACTCAGAAAACTACAAAACATTGCTACAAGATATCAAAGAAGACCTAAACAAATGTAAGGACATTCCGTGTTCATGGATTAGAAGGTGAAATCTAGTTAAGATGTCAGTTCTACCCAAAATGATTTACAGATTCAATGCAGTCCCAATCAAAAAATCCAACAGCCTAATTTGCATAAATGGAAAAGTCAATTATACAATTTATTTGAAAAGGAAAGGGGCCCTGAATAGCCAAAAACATCTTGAAAAAGAAGAAGGAAGATGGAGCACTCACACTTCCTGACTTTAAAGCATGTTACAAAGCTACAGTGGTCAAAACAGCATAGTATTGGCATAAAGTTAGATATATTCATCAATAGAATTGAATTGAGAATTCGGAAATAGGCCCTCACACCTATGGCCAATTGACTTTTGACAAAGCTGCCAAGTCCACTCAACCGGGAAAAACAGTCTCTTCAACAAATGGTGCTGAGGGAACTGGATATTCATATGCGAAAGAATGAGAAAGGACCCCTATCTTGTACCATATACAAACAATAACTCAAAATGGATCAAAGATCTTAATGTAAGAGCTAGGCCTATAAAACTCCTAGAAGGAAATGTCGGGAATTACCTTCAGGATCTTGTGTTGGGCCATGGTTTCTTAGATTTTATACCCAAAGCACAAGTAACAAAAAATAGATAAAGGGGACCTCCTCAAAATTTAAAAAAAAAAAAAAATTGCATCAAAGGACTTTGTCTCAAAAGTGAAAAGACAACCTACTCTATAGGAGAAAATATTTGGAAACTATATATCCTATAAGGGTTTAATGTCCAGATTATATATATTTTTAATCCTACAACTCAACAATAAAAAGACTAGCAACCCAATTAAAACCCAATTTAAAAGTGAGCAAAAGACTTGAATACACGTCTCCAAAGAACATATATACGTAAATGGCTAAAAAGCACATAAAAGTTGTTCAACATCACTGGCTATTAGGGAAATGTAAATCGAAACTCACACCCACTAGAATGGATATGATTAAAAAAAAAAAAAAACTTACAAGTGTTGGAGAGGGTATGGAAAAATGGGAACACTCAGTCATTGCTGGTGGAATGTAAAATGGTGCAGCCACTGTGGAAGACAGTTTGGCAGTTCCTCAGGAAGCTAAGTATGGAATTACCATATGACCTGACAATCCAACTACTAGGTATATACCCAGAAGAATTGAAAGTAGGGACTCAAACAGATAACTTGCACACCCATGTTCATATCAGCATTATTCACAATTGCCAAAAGATAGAAAGCAACCCCAGGGTCCATCAGCTGATGAATGGGTAAACAAAATGTGGTAAGTAATACAATGGAATATTACTCAACCATGAAAAAGATTGGAGTCCTGTTGCATGCAATGACATGATGAACCTGGAGGACATTTTGTTGAATGAAGTATGCCAGGCACAAAAAAACAAATATTGTATGATTTCACTGATATGAACTAATTATAATAAGCAAACTCATAGAGATAGAATCTAGAAAATAGGTTACCAGGGAATAGATTGGGGTAGAGAATGGAGAGCTGATGCAGAATTTCTACTTAGGTTGATGTAAAGGTTTGGAAATGGATGGTGGTACTGGAAGCACTTGTGAGTGTAATTAATAGCACTGACTTATGTGTGTGAATGTGGTTGGAAGGGGAAGTTTTGGGTCTAGATGTTACTAGAATGAAAGAAGATAAAACATGGGACTTTATAACGTAGTGAACCCTGTTGTGGATGATGGAGTGGGGTTAATAGTACAAGTATAAGAATGGTCTTTCATATTATAACAAATGTACGATGCTATTATAAGGTCTTATTAGTAAGGTGGTACATTGGGGGAAAATACGCCTAACATAAACTATGGACTACAGTTAATAGTACTGTTTCAACATTCTTTCATCAGTTGTAACAAAGGTACCACACTAATACAAAGTGTCACCAACAGGGGTATATATGAAAACATTGTCTTTTTTACACAACTTTTCTATAAACCTACAACTTCTCTAATTAAAATGATTGAAAAGCATTATGCTATGTGAAAGAAACCAGACACAAAGTACTACGTATTGTATGATTCCATTTATATAAAATGCAAATCTATAGAGACAGAAATAGATTAGTGGTTCTGTAGGGCTGGGGAAGGAGAGAGAGATTGAGAGGTGACTGTTAAGGGGTATTTAGAGTAATGAAAATGTCCTAAAATTTATTGTGGTGATGAATGATCAACTCTGTGATTATACAGAAAGCCATTGATTACACACTTTGGATGGTGTATTAGTCAGCCAAAGTGGTGCTGATGCAAAATACCAGAAATCTGTTGGTTTTTATAAAGGGTACTTATTTGGGGTAGAAGCTTACAGTTACCAGGCCATAAAGCGTAAGTTAGTTCCCTCACCAAAGTCTATTGCCGTGTGTTGGAGCAAGAGGGCTGCCGACATCTGCCAGGGTTCAGGCTTCCTGGGTTCCTCTCTTCCCAGGGCTCAATTCTCTCCAGCCCAGCTGCTCTCCTTTTCTGTGTGCTTACTTCCTGGGCTCCAGCTCAAAACTCCCAACTCTCTTTTATCTGTGAGTCCCCTCAATGCCCTACTGACGTGGCCCAATCAAAACCCTAATCATTAATTAAGTAAAAGTGAAACTTCGGGCAGATCAGTTTACAAACATAATCCAATATCTATTTTTGGAATTCAATAAACAATATCAAACTGCTACAGATGGATTGTATGATATGTGAATATATCTCAACAAAACTTCTTTTAAGGATATATATTAAGAGGTTTATTCTAGGAATTGTCTCTCATGACAGTGGGCATTGGCAAGTCCAGATTCTGTAGGGCAGGCTGAGAGCTGGAAACTCCAATGCAGCTTTCAGTGAATTCCCCAGGAGAAACTGGCTGGTTGAAGTAGAGATAGAAATTCTTTCTGACTGCCAAAATCATCCATTCTCCCTTTAAGGCCTTCAGCTGATCGAATGAGACTTCTCTCACTGCTGAAAGCAATCTCCTCTGTTGATTGTAGATGCAGCCATAGATGCAATCAACTGAGTGATGATTTAAATCCATGAAATACCCTCATAGTAACAATGAGGCCAATGCTTGCTAGACCCAACAACTGGATGCCATAACCTAGCCAAGTTGACAGTTGAAAATTATCATCCAGGAATCTTTTAATGGAGTCAGATATAACAGTCCCCTTGGTGTCACCAAAAAGAGATAAAATTCAGAGCAAAGAAAGTCGGTGAAATGACATGTTGCCTGCTCGGCTGCATTTATTAAAATATTGAAACGGGTTCTCTTGACTCACTAAAACAAAAACAGTGAGTCTCATAGAAAGCATCCATTTCAACCATGTAATTGATAAGACATTAAAGATGACAAATACTCTCATTTGGTAGAAGGAAGCCTGTTGTGATATTTCTTAGTATTGCTATTTGCACGTCAGTATGATTTCTCAGATCCTGTAGGTCTAGTTCTCTTAGTTGTGGGGGGGGGTAATTTTTAAAGAACTTCTAGCCTTTGTCTATATGTTATGTGGCGAGCTTCTCCTCTGAGGAAGGCAAGCATATGCTTCCTAACTAGCAGGGTGATTCAAGGAGAGGAGGCAGGGATGGTAAAGGCTTTAACTGTTTTGTGATGTTTTTGAGCCAAGTGAATTTTTTTTTTTCCGTTGAGCCCTGTTGAATGGTGATTCATCATTTTGCAATATTTCATTTGGAGTGTGCGCCAGCGGCCATGCTCTTTCTTTATTGGATGCTACTCAGAAATAGGAAGGCGCGTTCACGTCTGTGGTCCATCTTTGTGTTTACAAGCACAGCTACCACCATGGCCTTTAGATGGTGGCTAATTGTTGTGTTGTGAAAGCCAGTGGGGAAAGAGCGATTCCACCTTCCTTCTTGAACTCTGGTGCAGTGTTGTCTTCAGAGCCCTTGCAGAATTCCTTGGTCTAGCTCTGGCTTAATTTGCCCAAAATAGTTTAGATGTTTTGTCTTATTCTTTTCTAAATAGAGATGGAGAACTGTTGGTCCAAATTCTGCATATTTTTCACACGGTAAGAGCTTTTAATTCCGAAGATCACCACATTTTTAGCACTCTCATGGGACTTGAGATGGTGTCGATCTTTTGGAAGACAGTGTGGCGTTTGAGTGAAGACCTTTGTGGCTCAAGTCCACCCAGCCTGCAGCAGATACAAGCAACCATATATCTCTGCCAGTAGAGAGGAGGCAGCCCCTAACTTCAACTCAAGGCTCTCGGTTTCCCATATGTAAAAAAAAAACATCCTGGACTAAATGAGCCCCGTGATGTTTTCTGGTTTTAACATTATGTGGTCCTATAAATATGTGGTTTCCCAGTAATTCTTTAAGTATGTAAATATTCATGTGTCTAGGATGTTGTCCATCTTCTTTTTTTCCATCTTCACTCAGAATAGACAACAAATTGGATTAAATGGATTGATGTCATACATTTCAGTTCTCTTCAGCAGCCTTGAATCTTTCCCTTGTTCCTCGTAGGTCCCTTTTCTCTCCCAAACCTTTAATCTTCTCTTTTTTCTGTGTGTTGGTTTTCCCTCACGGAGCTTGATATATTAGTTGCTTTTTGGCTTTGGCACATGACAGTAAGCATATGTCACTGTCCGCCTTCTCTCACGCTGTTAGCGTTGAAGCAGAATTTTATGTAACTGATAAAAGGTCACGCAGGGCACAGACTAATAGACAGAGCATCCAGATAAGAGCCTTCTTCTTCCTTCTTTCTCAGCAGCTCCTCAGGGACAAACCATGGCGTGCATTCCGTCGCACCGCGTTCTCCAGCCAGACGCCGTTTGTTAGAGGCAACGGGACCCTCAGTGGGCAGATGTGTAGGACCTCCTGCTTTCGTAGCCTTGACCCGAGGGAACAGGGGCAGGGGACCACGCTCACCCTGAGGAAGTGGGCAGAACCGACACAGCCTGCCCTTCAGGGACCCCACTCCACGTGTTCCTTCTGAACGCTGTTTTTAAAGCACTGGCCCTCCTTCTGGAATGCATTAGCTGGTAGCTTCTCTCTAGACACTTACTGTTGGGAAGGGGTCTCACAGTTTTAGAGGAGGGAGAAAACTCTTTTCTTTTTTGTCATGGTTATAAAAACAAAGTATGGGAATGCCTGTCACCAGCCTTCTTAATTTCAAAGTGGAGCTTCTAGTCAGATTTGAAAAGAAGGGAATGGCCAAGTACACAGCAGTCATTACATAGCGTCAGAGACCAGTCACCGTGGAAGCCTGCCCTTCGGGAGAGCCCATGAGAAATGCGGAGCCAACTTACTTGTTGCCACGTTGCTCTGGATG
>PVKH010040830.1:0-11007 GCA_004027955.1 Chaetophractus vellerosus
GTGTGGGCCCAATGATAATGTACCTGGAGAATATCTGGGGCTTCTCCTGGGACTCTCATTCCGATTGCAGAAATCTCGCGAGGGTCTTCCAGCAGCCATCTTGGGATATCAATGTCCACGTGGATTTCTTGCAGGTTCAGGATCCATCTATTGATTCCCTATATGAAGCCTGCTTCAACAGGGCTTTCTAACTGAAATGAAGTGAACAAGACCATATAAGCCCAACTCTATACATCAGAAGTGACTTAAATATTTCTGGACTAACCGGATATGTCCTTAGCCAATCAAACCCAAGTTGAGCAACACATATCAATTGAGTTTTAGAATAGAAACTTCAATTTCTGTGTCGTAAAACAATTGAAATATTTTTAGCTCAAATATCTTGCTGTTTTATTTGGAAGTGAGCTAATACAGTCCTTTTCACACAGTAAGTATTATCGACATGCATTTCACTAGAATATTTATTAGATATATTAAGTGAGCTGCAAATCACTGGAGAAGTCCAGGATTAGCAAGATATTAATGTTTAACTGTACAAGATTACAGTTAGTTTTATCTTTCAAAAGTATTACAGTTTATAAAGGCAGTCACATAATTTCAGTTTAAATGTCCCTTAAGACATCATTTTATTATAACTGAATCCTGCCGTTAACTGGGATTTTACAGACCAAAAAAAAAAGCCAATTGAGAAATGCAAATTTTAGTCTGCTCCGATTATGTTGAGTACTATATCATTCAGGCAACAATTTAGATTTGCTTATTATCATTAGACAATATGAGGAAACTTGCATATCAGTTAAAGGCTTTCAGCTGCAAGTAAAGGAATATCCCCCCAAAAGTGACTTAAACAATAAGGGCTTATTGTCTGACATAACAATAAATCCAAAGTGGGCCGCTCCTGGGGCTTGTCCACTTCATGGCAAAGCAGGGCTATGAAGGACCAGAGGTTTTTGTTCTTCCATCTTCCACTTTTGGTGAGTTGACTTTAGTCCTCAGGTGTGTCCTTTTATTGATAAAAAACAACAACAGCTGGGCAACAGGCATATCCTCCCACAACCAAAACCAAAACCAAAACGGAAGGCAGAAAGAGATCTATTTTTTATTGAGGATGAAACCTTTCTCAGAAACTTCCATCAAACTTGTGACAGGTTTCCTTGACCAGTAATATAGCTGCAAATAGGGCCCGTAAGGTGAGTGTGTAGCATTTTTAGCTTCTATGGTGGGGAGATAACAAAGAAAATTCATAGGAGAACCACCTATGTCTAAATTTTCAGGTTTTTCTGCCCTTCGGTTGCTTTATAGAGAGGCAGAAATTTAGTAGCAGCAACTGTTAGCCAACTGAAACAGCATATTAGAGATCACAAGTTCAATGAAGATTGATGAATTTTTTGTGTGATGTGGTGGAAAGTAACTTTCCACTTAAATCCTTTATACTATAAAAGTTGGGGTGCGCTTTTTGTTTTCTACCCAGAGAATGAGACATGCTAAAGAAAATCCTTCCTCCTTTGTTTTGCTGTCAGGAAATGCAGAGGCTTGCATTATAATGGCTACTATGCTCTTAAATAAATGGGCAGGCTTTTTGTTTGTTTGTTTCATTCACTGTTGTAAAGTTTTCCCTTTGTGCCCCTGCTGTTATCAAAAGCGCATGTATATTTTATAAAGGGAGCTCTAGACTCTTGCGTTGTGATGGAAATCCACTTTACTTAAGAAAACTTTCCTAAATCTAAGATTATACATATTTATATTGTTTGGAATGGATGTGTTCCTGACTGGCTTCTTATCACGGTAGCTATTTCCTCTTTAATCCTGAAAAGATGGTATTCAGGTAACACATACACACATACACACACGCAAAAGTTAAAAAACAAAAATTCTGGGGAAGTTCTGTAAAGGAACTGTCTACAGG
The DNA here is from genome assembly GCA_004027955.1 of Chaetophractus vellerosus. Classification (NCBI taxonomy): domain Eukaryota; kingdom Metazoa; phylum Chordata; class Mammalia; order Cingulata; family Chlamyphoridae; genus Chaetophractus; species Chaetophractus vellerosus. The sequence goes on from PVKH010040830.1 coordinate 1,907, forward strand.
TTTGCTTTTGAGATGGACAAACAAAGGGAAATAGGACTCTTGGCATTCCAGAGTGAGAGATCTGAATAAGAAGGAATGTTCAGCATAGGGTCAGAAAATGTTTAGTCATCAAGAAGAGTTGGACCATAAGTCAAGGTGGATTAAAGCAGACATGGGATCTGGAAAGACGGACTGAGCTAGACTGAATGCATGTAAGGGAGTATGGAAGCAACAATGAGCTGTTTTCTAAATATTCCTGGCCAAGGGCAAGGCCAAGTCCTGATCTCTCATACCTTGGTTTGCAAATCTCTAATATTTGTTGAGCACTGTGTTCCAGGTGCCATTCTAAGTGTGTCTGATATAGTGGCTCATATAATCCTTACAAACAACCTATTGGTTGCTTATCACATCAACTCATTTTACAAATCAAGAATTTAGACCCAGAGCTGTTAAGCAACTTGGAAAGGTCACACAGCTAGTAATCCAAATGCACATTCTTAATGGCCACCTCCCTGGATGGGAAGCAAAACACAGCTATTCCTTCCTGACACACATTATTTCCATACATCTATTAAAAGAAAAAAGGTCATACACCAAAGCACATATTTCTTATTTTGAATTATTTGCCTGATGGGTAGCAAACTTTCAAAATAAACTTCAATATCTGTAATCCTCTGCACAGGAAGATACTTTATTCATAGAAAAGTAAAAAAAATAGTGCATTCATAATCATAAATCTTTCAGCAGGACGAAAAGTTAGAAGCCATTTAAAGCATTACAACATTGATAATATTTATTACTTAAAACAAAAGGAAAAGGCCTTCTAACATTCATTTGGTAGATTCATGGAATGCAGGTCTTGGAAAGGACTGTAATCATTATCTAGGCCAGAGTTTCCTGGATGCCTTCAGCTGTGATTTATTTGGTCCACACAGTGATTTCTTTTCTTTTTTAAATTTAAAAATAATTAGGCAATTTAATCTAAAAATATTGATTTCTAAGTTCTTATATAAAGAGGAAGATGTGTCAACGGACTACATTCACATGACAGCCATCGCCTAGAGTTGAGAAGAGATGGACTAGTTCTCATGGATGCTGTTAATTTTCTATTGCTGCATGACATATTACCACAAACAAAGGGGCTTAAAACAGCACCCATTCATTAGCTCATGGTTCCATGGTCAGAAGTTCAGCAGGGTGGGCCAGAATGCTCTCCAAGTTCATTCAGATTGTTGGCAGAATTCAGCCTCTTGCACTCTCTCTAGTGGAGCACTCCTAAAAATGTTAGGCCAAGTACATAGATTTTAAAAATAATAGCAAATTTTAATGCATGGATGAACTAAATGCAGAGTAAGAGATTTCCTCAGTGGCTAGAAACTAAGAGTCATGAATCAGTAAGAATAATATAGGAAAAGAGCTGGTCTATGCCCTGGGGTATCGTCTAACCCCAGTATCATAGAGCCTTTTTTATAAATAATATTTTTATTAAAGTATGAGCTCTATAAGGAAAAGTACACACAGATCATAAATGTAAAGCTTGATGAATTTTCTTGATTGACCACTCTTGAATAACTGCCATCTAGATTAAGAAAAAGAATATTATCAGCACCCCAGAAGGCTCTCTCATGCCTCAATTCAGGCACAATGCAAAAGGTGCTGTGGAGCTGACAATTACCCAGTCGATCAATTAGCACAATTAACCAAAGTGAAAATAACAATGAAATGTTTATTAACCTACTAGAATAGTGTAAACCATAGGCAAACATAAGTGCTGGTTATCCCATGTTCCACAGAATGGAACCAGGACCAGGTCAAGTGACAGCAAATGTAGCTGGGAAATCGTCTCATGGTCAAGGAGCCTTGAACAAAAAACTCTGCCATTTTATGTCCCAGGGTTCCTGGGAGAGGGAGATGAGAGATCTCATTTCTATAAGTGTCTCATAGAAAATTCAATAATTCTCATTTTCAAACCTTACATTTGATTTATGAACAATTATGAACATTGCCTCCTTTTACCTTCTTTAAACATTTTGATCATTTTGAACATTTTTGAGGTCTTTCTCCATTAAAGGACATTCTTAGAACAGTAGTTCCTTAAAGGTGAGAAAACTGTCAAGTATGTCTTCTACAAAATGATCAGTTCATAAAAAGATATGAAGTAGAAAATCATTATCTTGATTGAAGGTAATAATTTGTATTTAAATGAAAACCTTTGGAGAAAACTTAAATTTCAGTTTTGTAATACTTACTTGAATTGAAGTATAAGATAACATAATCGTATAAGTATGTAATGCAGTAGATAACATAATTGAAAAGTGAAAGCTGTCAAGCATTTGAATATCTTAAGTTTCTATTTTGTCCAGGCAAATTATATGCATTAGAGAAGAATATTGCAATCATACAATGGTTTTGATAAGTTTTAAGCTGTTCTGACCTTGTATATGTCAGGATAGGCCAGGTTATGCTTCAGTAATAAACAGTCTCAAGAATTCCTGGTATATTTCTTAAGTTATACACTCATTACAGATTGGCTGGGCTTCTGTTCTATGTCATTGTCTTCCTGTGGCACAGGCTGTTGGAGTAGCTACTGCCAGTTGGCATGGCAGAAGGAAAAGGGGACTTAGTGAAGCACCACTGATGGAGCAGTGCAATCTTCTTCTCCCTCTGCCCCCCGTGGTTTGTGCTTGCTGTGTCTGTTCATTGTGTGCTGGTCTTTTTTTTTTGGAGGCCCCAGAGCTGAACCTGGGACTTCCCATGTGGGAGGGAGGTGCCTAATCACTTGGTCCACCTCCACTCTCTGCTTTGTTGTGTCTCTCATTGTGTCTTCCTCTTTGTGTCACTTTGTTGCGTTATCTTGTTGTATCAGCTCACCTTGCCAGCCCGTTGCATCTGCTTGCTGTCTTGCTCATCTTCTTTAGGAGGCACCAGGAACTGAACCCAGGACCTCCTGTGTGGTAGGTGGGAGCTCAATCACTTGAGCCATATCCACTTCCCGCAGTGCAATATTACCATGTGCCAAAACAGAAAAATGAACAAACAAATGGTTCTAATGACTATGAAAGATAATAATAACATGCACAATTATATAAAAATTATATAAAAATTTCAACAAAAGTCTGTTGAATTGAATGAGGAAAGTTCTCAAAAGCAGAAAGGGCCCTAGAGATAAAATGTGAGTGGTGTCTTCCTTGCTGTGAATCAACTTATGGAATTTAAAATGTTGGCTCAAAAGGTATAAAAAGACACCTGATTTGAACTGCTTTTGGCATTTGTCTTTTTATCCCTCCAGTTATCAAACATGTTCATGTATCAATTGATGTATTGTAAAGCTCATTGTTGTTTTCATGTAATGCTATTTTATAACTCTACATATGGTACATGACTGTTCTAAGAAGAGCTGTAAAATAATACTTAAATTGCATTTTGAGACCAACAATGATTAATCTATTATGATTACTCTTACTTTAGATAGACAATTTATTATGAGATTTTATAGACTGGGCTACAATAGAGTGTAGAAATTTAAATGTAAAAAAGGCTTAGGTTTTTCCTATAACACAATGACATGTTTCTAAAAGCAAGAGGCTGCTGCCTGGCTTTCATGAGGCTTCCCAAGGGGCATTTATTATAGAATTGATTCCCTATAGGCTTGGAAAGTGGCATATAAGTCCAGAATTTCAATTGATTTGTTTGTCCTGGGCAAATTAACTACTGCATTGACCTTAATATTCACAATGGCAGAACCTCTCTATTCTTTTTTTTTACTTGTATGCTTTATTTTATTTTATTTTTAAAAGATACTTAGATTACATAAATTGTTACATAAAAAATACAAGGGATTCCCATATGCCCCACTCCCCAGAACTCCCACTTTTCCCCATATTAACAACTTCTTTCATTAGTGTGGTACATTCATTGCCTTTGATGAACACATTTTGGAGCACGGTCACTAAGCACGGATTGTAGTTTACATTGTAGTTTACTCTCTCTCCCACTCAATTCTGTAGGTTATGGTAGAATATATAAAGGCTGGTATCTGTCATTGCAATGTCATTCAGGACAACTCCAAGTCCCGAAAATGCCCCCATTTACACCTCTTTTTCCCTCTCCCTGACTTCAGCACCTCCAGTGGCCACGTCTCCACATCAATGATATAATTTCTTCCATTGCTAGAATCACAGTAAGTCTATAGTAGAATACCAGTAAGTCCACTCTAGCCCATATTTTATTTGCCAATCCTGAGGATTCTGGGATGGTGATGCCCACTCCAACTCTAATTGAGAGGGGGCTTCAATCCCATATAGCTGATGGATGGGACTCTCCTGCTTTCCTGCTTGCAGTTGTAGACTCTCTCGTTTCCTTGGTGTGGTGGTTGTCCATCCTCACCTCCCTGTGAGCTGTCCTGGGTGAGTCCAATGAGCTGGAGAGTAGGTGCTGCAACTCCGCTGAGGCTCAGGGCTCAGCTGGCACGTGGACAGCCCAGAGATTCAAATCTTCTGAATGTACACCTACCAACTCCAGCACCAACTGTAGAGAACCACTTTATTCTGGAAAACAAAAACATAAAGTAGAGTAGCAACTAAAAGAATCAAATATCTAGTAATAAATTTAGCCAAGGTTATAAAGAACTTATACATGGAAAACTACAAAGCATTGCTAAAAGAAATCAAAGAAGATCTAAATAAATGGAAGAACTTTACACATTTATGAATTAGAAGACTAACTACTGTTAAGGTGTCAAGTCTACCCTAAGTTATTTATAAATTCAACACAATCTCAATCAAAATTCCAACACTCTTCTTTGCAGAAATGGAAAATCCAATCATCAAATTTATATGGAAAGGCAAAGGGCCCTGAATACACAAAACCATCTTAAAAAAGAAAATGAAATTAGAGGGCTCACATTTTACTATTTTAAAGCTTATTTCAAAGCTAGAGTAATAAATATAGCAGGGTACTGGTGCAAGGACAGTCTTGTAGACCAATGGAACTGAACTGAGAGTTCAGAAATAAACACCCACATCTACAGTCAACTGATTTTTGACAGGGAGACTAGTCTACTTATTGGGGAAAGAATAGACTCTTCAATGAATGGTGCTGGGAAAACTGTATATCTGCATGCAAAAGAATGAAGGTGGACTCCTACCTCACACCATATATAAAAACCCAAAATGATCAAAGACCTAAATATAAGAACTAAAACTATAAAACTCCTAGAAGAATAAACAGGGAAGCACCTTCATGACCTTCTGTTAGGTAACATTTTCCTAGACTTTATACCAAAAGCTTGCACAACAAAATAAAAAATAGATGAATGGGACTTTATCAAAATTTAAAACTTTGTGCATCAAAAGACTTCATCATGAAAGTAAAGACAACCTACAGAATTAGAGAAAATATTTGGAAACCAAATATCCAATAAATGTGTAAATCCAAAATATGTAAAGAAATCCTACAGCTCAACAATAAAGACAGAATCAATCCAATTTAAAAATTGGCAGAGGACTTTAATAAACATTTGTCCAAAGAAGTTATACACAAATGGCCAATAAGCACATGAAAAGATGCTCCACATCATTAACTATTAAGGATATGTAATTCAAAACCACAATGAGATACTATTTCCTATTCACTAAAATGGCTCTTATTAATAAAACAGAAAATAACAACTGTTGGAGAGGATGTGGATAAATAGGAACACTTGTTCATTGGTGGGAATATAAAATGGTGCAGATACTTGGAAAATAGTTTGGCCATTCCTCAGAAAGTTAAGTGTGCAATTATCATATGACCCAGCAGTTCCACTTCTAGGTATATTCCTAAAAAGAATTGAAAATTAGGACTCAAACAAGTATTTGCATACTAATGTTCACAATGGCATTATTCACAATTGCCAAAATATGGAAGCAACTCTAGTGTCTATAAACAGATGAATGGAAAAACAAAATGTGGTATATAAAAACAATGGAATATTATTCAGCTGTGAAAAGAAATGAAGTTCTGATACAGGCCACAACATGGATGAACCTTGAAGCCACCATGTTGAGTGAAATAAGCCAGACACAAAAGAACAGATATTGGATGCTCTCACTATATGAAATAATTAGAATAAAAAAATTTGTAGAGTGAGAAACTAGAATACAGGTTTCCAGGACCAGGTGCAGGTGTGGAATTGGAGTAAATGTTTAATTGGTGCAGAGTTTCTGTTTCAGGTGATGGAAAAGTTTTGGTAATGCATGGTGGTGATGGCAGTACAACATTGTGAACATAATTAGCACCACTGAATTATATATTTGAAAGTGGTTAAAAGGGGAAATTTTAGGTTGTGTATGTGTTATTAGGAATAAAAATTTTTAAAAAATCACATGAGACTGTGCAACACAATGAAATCTAATGTAAACTCTGGACTATAGTTAACAGTTTAATTATAATAATATAGTTTCATCAATTGCAACAAAGGTAGCACACTACTACAAAGTGTTATGAATAGGAAAAACTGTATGTTTGAGGGTGGGGTTTATGGGAACCCTGTAATTTCCAGTTTCTGCATGATTTTTCTGTAAACCTACAACTTCTCTAATAATAAATAAAAATAAGTAAATATTTTGACGACAAAAATAAACAAAAACCCATAAAATGGATTTCCTTGTGAACATGGCATTAGAAAAAGGACAGTTAGTCATATGACTTAAATATGTTAAGACTTAAAGCTAATCCCAACTCACTCATTTATACAAAAATAGAAATATTCTTGCCAGTGGGTCTTGCATACTCAAAAGCAGTTGACTTAAGTTATACTATGGATGATGTTTGCCTTCATGATTCTCTTTTTCTATAGCTTGTATTACTACCGTCTCCATTTTGATTGACATGTTCATTTATTCTCCGGTTCACAGCTTCAGTTTTACTAAAATAAGGTCTGTAAGCATAGAAGCATTTCTACCTTTTTATGTGACATTGCTTATCTCTACTTGATCTCCTCTGTGTGGATTCTGTAATGGGACTTATGCTATACAATCTATCTCCCTTAATCCCAAACACTTCTGACTTTTCTCATTTAAACGTCCATATACTCACATTGGCAGGTGTTGCCTCACTAGTAAAGACAACGTTCATGCATTCCTTTCTCTTGGTGGCATATTTCATTATAAAAGTAAGCAAATTTCTACTAGTCTTGCAAAGCACTTGCCAATTATAAAAATTCAACCATTCATGAATATTTGTTTTAAGTTTCTTTCACTTTCCTCTTCATAATTTATTTCCATTTAGCACAGATGTTCTGAAAAGAATTACAAGAGTTCTAGAGTTGTTGCAAAGAAGATGATGCTTGAGTTCTACATCATCAAATGCTCATTGATTCCTGAAAATACAATCAACAACTCAATCAGTAAATTTCCTTGGAACCCATATAGATAAAGCAATTTGATTAACTCTCCTTTGAGTTCCGGGAAAAACAAGTCCTTTAAAAAAAAAAAAAAACAATTTACCCCTAGTAAAGTATCTCATTTTTAGTAGTCTTTTTATAAAATTGCCTTTCCTTATAAGTTGTAGCTATGTACTCTGAAAATTTGTAGTTTGGTTGTAAATGAACAGAAAAATTACTCACTTTGGTATGATATAATATAAACTTTTAAAATCTAACAATGTATTATTTGCTTTTTAGAATTCTCTTTTCATAATGTCTGCAGGAGGAGGACAAACAATGGCTGCTCCATATTCTTGGAATAATTTATCATGCAGACACTGTGATCAAATTTTACACTATCTGGCATTCTGATATGATTATTCAACCTCTTATATATACTGAAGTGACAAAGGAATCTTTAGAAGATATACTGAACTCCACGTAAAGCTTTCATTTTCTTTCTTCTCTTTTGTAGTGTGTGATCATTTATTTAATATTAAAAGGTAAATAAGATTATAGTTGCAGATATTTATGTATCTGTACAGAAAAGAAAGGAAGGATACGTAACAGCTAGTTAACACTACCTCTGGGGAGGAAAGTGGGATTGGGTGGTGGAACATAAGTTTGCGTTATTGTTTGAATTTATTTTATGTGTATGTATTGCCTCAGAAAAGTAAAAATGAATAAGTTCAATACAAATAAATTATATGATCTCTAAGATTCCTTCCAGGGAGATCTTAGACATCAATTTTTTTTTTTTCTCACCTGAAATAGGCACAAAGGATCTTCGAAATTACTGAATAATCCCACCCCCCCCACACACACACCCTTATGCAACCCACACTAGTGGGTAAAACCATAGTGAAGTTAACTGTTCTGTAGCCGTCTAAATCAGCAGAGGGCTGATTCCTTCACAACAGTCTCCTCTCTCAGTTTGACCAAGAAGGAAGTCCTGTGGTCAGTCGGTGAATCCATGTTTGTGCTAACTGGCATTCTGGTTTCTATCTAGTCCATTGCTTAACTCTCTAAACTGGCATTAATACTGCCAAGAAATAGACCCTCGGGCCATCAAGATGTACTTAAGGATAGCCAATTTCTCCCAGATCAAGATATTAATGAACTCAGAGAGCTGATTTTCAGAAGAAGTTGAGAAAGCAGATGCCAGCAAAAAAGTTCTTTTGGCTACTGGCCAACAGCATATTGACGTGGTGCAAAGGTTTGTCTCTTTAAAAAACGGGCTGCTCTGAAAGGTGAAACAGGGTGATTTCCTGGTTTGGTTCTGCTTGCTGCTGTCCCAGAAGGGTGGGTCATATCTCTGATAGATCTTATTCCAGAACTTCATACTTGGAACAATCCTCATTTCTTTGGTTCTGTACCTTTTAATTTTTTAAAGATTTGTTTTATTCATTTCCCCCGCCTCTCATTGTTTTTGCACTCTGAGCTCATCTTCTCTTTAGGAGGCACCAGGAAACGAACCTGGGACCTCCCATGTAGGGGAGAGGTGCTCAATCACTTGAGCCACCTCAGCTCCCTAGTTTTTTGTGTTTCTCATTGTCTTTCCTCTTTGTGTCTCTTTGTTGCATCATCTTGTTGTGTCTTCTTGTTGCGTCAGCTTGCTGTGCTGGCCCATCATGACAGCTCACCTTCTCCAAGAGGCCCCAGGAACCAAACGTGGGACCTCCCATGTGGTAGGTGAGAGCTCAATCACTTGAGCCAC
>PVKH010040831.1:0-11001 GCA_004027955.1 Chaetophractus vellerosus
CTGTAATGGTTTGGCAGCTTTATGTAATTATGAATTCCAAAAATATAAATTGGATTATGCTTGTAAACTCCTCTGTTCATCTGGGCATGAATGGTTTATGATTAGGGCATTGACTGGGCTGCAGTGAGTAGGGCATTGAGCCCCACCCCTTGGTGGGTGTGGTCTCAAGTTTAAAAAGCAAGACAGAGATTTGGAGAAGCAGATTTGAGAAGCAGTTCTGATGTTGGAGTGAGCCGTTCACCTGATAGTATACAGCTGGCCTTGTGGAGAGACACAAAGCATAGAGAGCCTCATGGTCTACAGCTGAACTTGTGGAGGAAACAGAAGCTAAGCCCAGAGAGAAACGCAGCCCTAGGAACAGAGGAACCCGGAAGCCTGAACACTGGAGACGTCGGCAGCTGTCTTGCTCCAACACATGGACTTTGGTGAGGGAAGAAACTTATGCTTTGTGGCCTGGTAACTGTAAGCTTCTACCCCAAATAAATACCCTTTATAAAGACCGACCAATTGTTAGTATATTTCAAAAGGCATCCCTGTGGCTGACTAAAACAGATACTAATAGATTGAAAGTGAGAGACTGAAAAAAGATATTCTACGCATGCAGTAACCAAAAAAAAAAAAAAAAAAGTCAGAGTTGCTATACTTATATCAAATGAAATAGACTTTAAAACACAGTAGTGGGAACCAGTTGTGGCTCAATTGGTAGAGCCCTGGTTTACCAGATGGGAGGCCCCAGGTTCAGTCCCCAGGGCCTCCTCAAGAAGGCAGGCCACCTCAGGAAGGCAAGCCGCCATGAGCTGGCAAGCCACCACAGGCAGGGCAAGCCACCGTGAGAAGGCAAGTTGCCACACTGTGAGCTGACTCAGTGGGATACCGCAGCAGGGGGAGACAAGCAGACACAGAAGAATGCAAAAGCAATGAACACAGAGGAACAAGCATCAAGGGGGGATATATAAATAAATAAAAAATAAATCTTAAAAAAAAGACAGTAGTAATACACAATCAGAGGATAAAGTCAGGGGAAAAAATTCCATTTATGATAGCAACCAAAAGAATCAAATATTTAGGATTAAACTTAACCAAAGATGTAAAGCACTTGTATTCAGAAATCTATAATGCATTGTTAAAAGAAATCAAAAAAGACCTAAATAATTGGAAGAACATTCCATGCTCATGGATTGGAAGACTAATTATCATTAATGTCAATTCTACCCAAATTGATAAACAGATTCAATGCCATCCCAATAAAAATTCCACCAGCAGTTTTAAAGAAATGGAAAACACAATTATCAAATTTATTTGGAAGGTTAAGGGGTTCCAAATAGCCAGAAACATCTTAAAAAGGAAAAGCAAAGTTGGAGGACTCTCACTTCCAGACTTTAAATCATATTATCTAGCTACAGTAGTAAAAACAGCACGGTACTGGCATAAAGATAGACACATAAACCAAAGGAACCCAATTGATGGTTCAGAAACAGACCTTCACATCTATGGTCAAGTGATTTTTGACAAGCCTGTCAAACCCACCCAGCTGGGGCATAAAGTTCTATTGAACAAATGGTGCCAGGAAAAAGGAAAAAAAAAGAAAGAAGACCCCTATCTCACACCTTATACAAAATTAACTCAAAATGGATCAAAAGGCCTAAATATAAAAGCAAGAACCATAAAACTCCTTGAAGAAAATGTAGGAAATCATCTTCAAGACCTAGTGGTAGGTGGTAGATTCTTAAAGGAGAGAAGAGAAGGGCTGAAAAGGACTACTGGTGCTTAATGTATGTAGGAGTTTTAATTAACTTTACTGTAAAAGTGTGGAAATGTATAGAGTTGATGTAACATGTTATAGTGAGTAGCAGCTGGTTTATTCATGGGAATGTGGCTGGAAAGGGTAGTCTAGGGATGTAAATGTCATTGAAAGAAAGGTAGCGAATGACCTAGGGACTGAATAACACAGTGGACCCAGAGGTGGATGAGAATTGTAGTTGATGGTACAGATGCAACAGTGTCCTTCTGTGAGCTAGAGCCAATTTATATCACAATTGCAGGGTGGTGGGAATGTGGAGAAGCATGGGAAAAATACAACTGTTGTGACCTATGGACTGTGGTTAACAGCAATGCTATAATAGCCTATCCATGCATCTATGCCAAAAATGTTCTGTGTTGATAATGGGGGAGTACTGAAAAAGTGTGCCAAATGTACACTAGGGGCCATGGCTAGGGGTACTAGTCTGATGATATTATCTCATAATCTGTAGCAAATGTTCTACCACGGTGTTATGTGTTGAAGAAGGGGTGTTGTATGGGAATTCTACACATGTGAATGATTGTTTTGTAAGGTCACAATTTCTGTAATAAAAATATGTTTTAAAAAATGTAACATATGGACTATAGTTAGTAGTGAGATTTTGACAATATTCTGTCATAATTTGTAACAAATGTCTCACAACAATGCCAGGTGTTGGTGGGTTGATATAGGGGACCCCTGTATGTTGTTATGCATGCTTGTTTTGTAAGTTCACAGCTTTTACTATATACTTATTTATGTATGTCCATGTATGAGTGATATACTTCAATAAAATTTAAAAAAAAAGAAAATTATATGAATTCCACTACTGGTCAATAAACACATGAAAAGGTGCTCAATATCACAAGACATTAGGGAAATGCAAATCAAAACCATAATGAGATATCACTTCACACGCACTAGAATGGCTATTATTTTTTTAAAGTAGAAAATGAGTTTTAGGAAGTATACACAGAAACAGGAATCCTCATGCATTGTTGATGGGAATGTAAAATGGTGTAGCCACTGTGGAAAACAGTTTGATGGTTCCTCAGAAAGTTATGTATGGAATTATCATAAGACCTGGCAATCCCACTGTGGTTGTATTCCCAAAAGAACTGAAAGCATGGTCTTTGACAAGTATCTGTCTAAGCATGTCAGCATTATTTCAACAGCTAAAAGGTGGAAACAACCCAAGTTACCATCAACAGGTGAACTGTATAAACAAAATGTGGTATATACATACAATGGAATATTATTCAGCCATAAAAAGGAATGAGGTTCTAAGACATACAACAAGGTTGAACCTTGAAGACATCCTGCTGAGTGAAATAAGCCAGACACAAAAGGACAAATATTGCATGATCTCACTTAGATGAAGTTGGAATATGCAAATTCGGAGATATAGGAAGTAGATTTGGCACAGTACCAGGAGCAGGGCTGGAGGTTGGGAATGGGGAGTTAATGTTTAATGGATGCAGAGTTTGTTTGGGGTGATGGGAAAGTTCTAGTAATGGATGGTGATGTTAGTACAGCATTGTGAATGTACTGAACATTACTGAATTATACATTTTTAAATGATTAAAAAGGGAAATGTCATGTTGCAGGTATGTTACACCATAATTTTTTTAAAATAATGAAATAGCCCTTTTTACCTACCAGATTTTAAAAGATTGAAAAATTTATCATATCTAGGCATTGGTGAAAGTGTAAAAGATGCATATTTCTAAAGGTGATATGAATTGTGTATCAAAATTTTAAATGAATTGTGACAGTTTGAAGTTCTTTCATGAATCCCAAAAAGAGAACTAATGCATTCCTGTGGATGTGAGATCCCTTTAGAATGGACTACGTAAATGAAGTGGGACTCAGGTTGAGTCTCCACCCTCTTGCTGGGTCTAATATAAACAAAGACTCACAGAGAGACAGACACACAAGAAAAGGAAGCTGCTATGTTTGATACTGCAATGTGAGAGAAAGGACTCCATTTTTGCCCACAGCTGAGCAGCAAGTAGAGAAGCCCCAAAGACCTGAGGCCCAGGGAGACATAAGCCATATAGCTAATAGCTTGCAGCTGAACTTGGGAAGGAAGCAGAGCAACTGAGACTGAGAGAGAAGAGACAAGCCCTATGTCTGGCTGCCCACAGCTGAGCTCCGGGAAATGATAGATTCTGGAGGGAAAGGCAGAGACCTCAGCAGAAATCAGCAGCCATCTTGCTTTGTCACGTGGTCGGACAATGGGATATCCAGTAGGTGACTTTGGTGAGAAAGCACCTCTGATGGAGCCTTAATTAGTACAGTTCATGGTCTCAGATCTGTAAGCTTTTACCCCAAATAAATTCCCATTATAAAAGCTAACATATTTCCAGTAATTTGCATCAACAGTCCTTTGGCAAACAAAAACACAAACATTAACAAATCATTTCAAATTCCAGGTCTTTGTAGAAATGAGTAGGGCAATATACACAGATTTTTTTGAGGATTATGTAAAATAGCAATACATTTAAACAATCCAAGTATTCATCCATAGATGTTAACTGAGTAGAATTTAATATTCCTTTATCCATAATACAGAATATTCTTATAGGTTGTTACCAAAAATGAGGGTGGGGGGGAGGAAGATCTATATCTACATACCCACCTTACATTATAATTATATAGTGAAATCATTTTTGAAATGGCTTATATTTCATCTTCCCGTTTATGTATATATATATATGTGTGCATAGACACATATAGATACAGACACTTTTTAAAGTTTTGAATGTATATTTTTCCAGTCTTACCTGTGGGAGAGGATTGATGACAGGAAAGATGAGTAGTATTCACAGGGGTTTTTACTTTTTACATATTTTCCTATGGTTTTAATTTTTACAATGAGAGAAAACAAATACTAATGAAGATTTAGAATAAAATAGTCCTTTTGGGAGAATGCTTGCAATCAGACTTTTTGAAAATAGAACAGAATTTAAAATAACATAGAATTGGGTCAGAATCTTTTCTCTATCACACACTAGTTTGTGTGAATCTGGATATGTATTTTAATTCTCTGAGTCTCAGATTTTTTATCTGTAAGGAAGAATAATATTGCCTACCTCAGAGAGTTGTTGAGAGGATTACTTGTCTGTCTCTATAAAGTGTTTACCACATGTGTTCAAGAAATGCTTGATTCTTTACTCTTAATGCCAAGACTTAATGTCATCATTAAGTCTGCAGATAATCAGGGCATTTCCTAAATATCTGAAGTACATCCAGGAAACGTCTGAATAATACAATGGAACTTCATTAGAATGCCATCCTTTGGAGACCAGACAATGAAATCACCTAAGAATATCAATATAATTTTGATATTTCAAGGACTATATCTAGAATTCTATCTATGCAAATAGTGGTAGGCAGAGTCTAAATGGGGGGTAAAATGTTCCTGAATTCTCAAAAACTGAATATGAATAAAGCTGGTCTCAAAACGATTATATTATATAACAATGAGTGAAACAGTTTATCTTTCACATGGGCACATGCCCTCTTCCTGCTGTTGCCCATAAACAGGCGGCACACACTGGTACAGGTGGTCCTTTATAATTATGTGCATAGAATATCTGAGTCATTTTCTGATTGGTAAATAATATGCAATGTCAGACTCTCTACACCATCTGTGTCACTCATGACCACAGTTTTCTGCAAAACTGCCAGCAGCACAAGCTCTGCACCTCATTTTTGGAGAAGTCACAGGAAGAAGTACTTGGCATCCTTGGCAAAGCTTAAATCTGTTCACAGTATTGAACCTGACATATGCCCCAAAGCAGAACGTGTGTGCAACTCTAATGATCTCTCCCGCTGCTTTATAATCAGAGACATAGATGGAGAGAGCACTGCCCTTTTTTTTCTTTTGGCTCTGGTCAGCCTTCTGGACTCTCCTTTTGGCCAAACACTGCTCTTCTGTTTAGGAGAATTAATGCTGCGATTGCTAAATACAGCCATTTCACTATTAAGGTCACTATTTCCTAGATGTAAGATTTGTTCTTATTTCTATATGCTTGTTCCATTTTTCTTCAATATTTTGAGACTCCTCTTCTATACCATTTGAAAAAAAAAGTGTTACTAAGTGCCAATCATTAGTCTTGACAGTTTAGACAGACTCCTTGAAGTTTAGGAGAGCCTAAGTGGCAGTTGCCTTGTCAAGTTCTCTTTTCATTGAAGGGAAGGGAGCACTGAGCCAAAGAGTATATCTTGGCTTAATTCTCAAAACGTCTGGTACTGACAGAAGCCAAAAGTCAGAGCCTCAGCATGCACCACACAGGGAAAGTCTTGGAGAGACTTCTCCTTCCATCCTTCTTTCTTGTTGTTTCCGTTCGTATTGTGCACAAGTGAGCCATATCCATATGGAGGTAGCGCCAGATCTAGGAGGTATTACATTTTGCCAAATCTCTTCTAGATGAGGGCTTTCATGTTAAGCTTTGGTACTACAACCAGCTACAAATAATATGTACTCTAAGCCGCCATGATTTCTATGGCGAAAGCTCCTCACAAAAGTTAATTCATTGAAGAAAAACATATAGTTTTTAGCATGGTTTTTAAATAATCCACGTAGCACTGATATTATTCTAAATCATAAGTAGATTCCATAAGGAAACACAACAGCTGAAAACAACTGATGATCTAAGCGGTGCAAGACATACATACACACATTTTATATATATATATATATATACTGTAATAAATCCAATGTAAATATACTTGTTTTGGGTATCCCTTTTCACTTTTTAAAATATGATATGAATAAATCTAGTGATCATTATTTTAATCCATCTAAAGCTCAAAATGATTTGGAGTTTAATTTACTAAAGATAACTCTGCAGAAGCATATCTAGAAAAGAAAACATCGTGATGCCACTGTACTAAATTCCATGTTCCTTATAAACAACAAGTGGACCCTATTTTTAAAATCTGTATGGTAAATAATAGCAAATGGTAACAAAATAAATTTGAATTGCACTTATAAAAGTTAAAATAATATACACAGGGAAAAAAAAATTTTATGGCTCTCCAAACTTAATAAACTGTCAGTTATATTTTACTTTTAAATTTGGTCCATATTATTATCACATCATTTCCATATAAATTAGTCTCCAGAAAGTGCATATTCTAAAGACAGAAATATTAAGCTCATATTTTTATGAATATTTAGCTTCTATATTCTTATGTTTTCTTTGAATTGATTGAATTTTGTTGTTATTTTGTGTTTATGTCTGTGAACTAGCTCTCCCTGGTGACTTTTATCTAATAGCTTTATGTAATGATGCACTTTGTGCCAACCGTTAACTTGGTACAGTTTCTGAATTGTCTACTTCTCTAGTGGAGCTAGTTAGAGGTGCCCTCACTCCAATTAGTAAACTTCTGGTGCTCTTGTATCTGCAGGAAAGTATCCAGGGTGAAGGTTGTATTGTCTGTGATCAGATATAGTGAGAATGTACTAAGTACCCTCAATGTTCTATTGCAGGGTATATTTAGGTATAGTAGGCTACAACCTGAAAATCTTTAAGGAGGCCAAGATTTGGGGACCTGTATGTAAACTGAGGGTGATACAGAGAAGCAAATAAGTGCCATCAGCAGAGAAGAGTGGTGGGAAGTTATCTGACTCCTCCAATTACTTCTAATAGCAGGTGAGGCCATTAGCCCCACAGTACTTGTTTGAAACCTAAACAGGTACAACAACTCACCATTAAGATCAATCCATTACTGAATTAGAAATACGACTGAATTTAGCAACAAATTTGTGCCAACATTACTTCTAGCAGCAGTAGGTTTTCAGCAGCAGATTGGCACCGTGACAGAGTCCATAATTTTCACAGTATGTGTTTCATAATTTGTCATGCACACTCTGATTGCTTGGCATATTGGCAGAGTCCACGGTGCTCTCTAAATGTCACCAAATGCATTTGAGGATTTGTCATGCAGGGGCTGTGCAAGTGACACAACACAGCGGAGTGGCCAGGTTCAGAGCTGATTTCTGCTCTCCCTGTTAAGTGAGTGCTCTTGAGCTTAGCCACCAGTGACAAGGGCCTCGTGGGGGCTGCACAGCCCCTCTCTTGTAGCTGCTGATTTTTAATTCTGTGTCAAGTGATCATGTGGAAGCTGCCAAGGAGGAAATACTATTACACTGCAGGTGTGACATGCACAGCACAGAATTTTTGCCTGATAATATCTCTTTTCAAATCATGGCTTTTAGCATAACAGTTTTTTCATGCAAGGAGAAAGAGCATTTCACTAATTCAGAATAAGAAAAAGGATAGTAATAAAGATGAATAGAGAGTGGAGATGGATGTATTGCATGAAATGACTCAGTGAAGACATAGAATGATTACATATCTGCTGTTTTTCACAGAAAGGTATAGCAGTGTTGAGACCAAATAACCCAGGACTGGTAGTCCTAACGCCTGGTTTCCCAGAAACAATTTCTGAGTTTAAGCAAACCATCCATCCTTTTTTGGCCCGAGTAAATGAGAAGTTTGGATAAGAGCACCTCTAAGGTTGCTATCACATCTAAACATTCCATTGTCCTAAGACAGGAGTGTGAGTTTATTAGTATCTTTCAGCCATCTCCCCATTTTGCATGCAATGATTGCATAATGCTTTTCCAATGTTTAGTAAAAGCTTCAAGAGCTACATCTGCTGGAAGCTTTTAGTTGTCTAGGATGCCAGCCATTATCTTATCACTTTTAGTCACTGTCTTTTAGTGGAAGAAAGGAAATTAGTCTTTTTTATACATTTGGTTCCTGTGGATGCACCTGTTACTATGAAATCTGTTTGATGATAAATAACTCACATATGCTCAAGAGCATTGTCTTGACATGTGCAGTGAGAAACCTTCACAGACATATGTTGTAAAAAGCAATAACTGCGGCTCTGTATTTGCTTGTGGATGAGCAAAAGAAGAGGAGCGAGTGAGTGGAAGCTAACAAAGGCAGGGAGGGGAGCTGGGAATTAGCCGAAGCACTCTCTGGGAAATTCTGAAATTTTGAAAGATTTACCACCAATCGAACAACTATATATGATACATAAGAAACACCAGTTTACAGTCACACATGTATATTACTCACAAATATATAACTATTAGCTAAACAATAATATATAAAGTATTATGAAACATATGGAATTTTTAATTATAAAAAATCCAGAAGAGTAGGGCCTTTTGTAGGGGATCCAGAGCTTTTCTGGAAAATAAATAGCCCCCGCCCTCTAAAAAGGCAGACAGGAATGAACCTTTATTGAAAATGCTGTTTATTCTAATTTTTCTGTAGTCAAGTTGACTGGGATAAGGAGAATCATCAACACTCTTCTATTATGTCTAGGAAGTATTGTTTTCACTAACTTTTTTGGTGTGGCCCATTTCCCGCCATTCACACATACTGCCAAGTCCCTGCTAAAACCCAGGGAGTAGTTGAAATCATGGTGTACAGAGCTCACTGCAACTCACATGTGAAAGTGCAGATTCAGTTAAGTCCTGTTATTTTTGTACTCGTTTCTAATGAAAAGTGGATATCCTACTTTTCACATTGTATTAGAATGATATGTATAGCTGACACCTTCAATTAACTAACTTTTGAGATTGATTTTTTTTTATCAGTTAAGGTTCAATTTTGTTATTCTGGAACATAGAACATTCTGGATTCCAAGTATCCTTTATATGTTATACCCCAAAGTTGAAGGCTATGTATCTTTCATGTAGATATAGATACTTTTGATATGCAGGTTTTGAAGCACATGTAAAAAACATTGACCAGAATGTACTAAAGAAAATATGTTTAATATCTTTTATACAAAAAACTCTAACCTAAATCCCTGCTCTGAGGTGCCATTCTCATAAAATGTTTGTGCAAGCACTGAAATCATTCCCTAGCTGCTACAAACTAGCAACACAAAGCCCTCACACCTCTAAACATCTATTCATATGTTCCCAATATAATGTAGCCTTATGAAAGACACCCATTTCAGTTATACCTTCAGCAAATACACACACACACACACATGCCTGTCTAAAAATATTTGATTAAAAATAACAAATTAGGTTATATGTTCAATTTGAAATAATTTGCTTTCAATTTTTTTTTTATTATTTTCTCTATTCAAGTTGCCTAGAACAATGAACATGCAGAGAGGAAAAAATTTAAAAAAACAACAACACTAAGCATATTGAACTGAGACAAAGTAATATTGTTCATGTTTTAAATTGTCAATCTAATTCTTAAGAAAATATGAATACATAACACCAAAAATTTGGTAACTTTGGAGGTTTGGGATTTCTGGGTTTTTTCTTTTTTTGTAAAACTCAACAAAAGTTTGCATTCATCTATCTTCTACCTTAGTTCTTTCCATTCCATCCACAGTTATTTATTTACCTCTCTATAAATATTTGTTTTTTTTTGGTTGTTGTTGTTTTTTATACATATCCCCCCCCCTTTCTGCTTGCTCTTGCTGTGTGTCCATTCTTCCGTGTTTTTTTCCATGTCTGCTTCTTGTCTTCCCCCGTCTTTGCAGCGACGCGCCAAGTTGGCCCTCCGCGGCGGCGCCTCCCACTGTTCGTGGGTGGCTCCATTCCGTTTTCACGGGTGGCTCCACTCCATGTTTTGCGGGCAGCAGTCCTCCATGTTTTTGCGGGCTGCCCGGCTTCCGCACTTCGCAGGCGGCAGCTCCATTTTTTTCACGGGTGACTGCCATGCCCGTGGGGGCTCTGCCCTGCCCGTGGCGGCCTTTTGCCTTGCCCACGGTGGCTTTGCCTCGCCGATGGCGGCTTGCCTTTCTCAAGGCCGTCTGCCCGCTCGGAGAGGTCCCCGGGAACCGAACCCGGGGCCTCCCATGTGGTACACCGGCGCTCTTATCCACTGAGCTATTTAGCCGGGCCTCTATAAATATTTGGTGTGCACATGAAAATACACCCACAGATTTTCTCCTGCTTTATTTTCCTATAATTCATCATTTGCATTAAAAGACTATATGAGCTCATTTACATTTAGAAGTCTAAATTGCTATGTCATTATTTTCCTATCTGTAACTCCTTCCTTGGATAAAAGAGTTTGTCTGTAAATATTCTCCAGAGAAAGAGAATCAATAGGATATATGTATGGAGAGACAGACGATAGATGATAGATAGATAGATGACAGGGGAAAGGAAGGGAAGGGAAGGAAGGGAAGGGAAGGGAAGGGAAGGGAAGGGAAGGGAA
>PVKH010040832.1:0-11017 GCA_004027955.1 Chaetophractus vellerosus
AATTGTAACTTAATCATGCCCAGATGAACAGACCCGTTTGCAAGCATAATCCAATATCCATTTTTAGAATTCATAACTATATCAAACTGCCAAACTGCTACAATATTTTTACTGGATATAGAATTCTAGATTTGTTTTTTCTTGGCAGCACTTTAGAGATGTCATTCCCTTGTCTTCTGGTCTGCGTCATTTTTGAGGAGACGTCATTCATCATTCATATAGCTGTTCCCCTGTCTTCTTAGCCCAGCCTGCTTTTAAGATTTTCTTTTTATCTTAGGCTTTTAGAGATTTGACTATGATGTGCCTAGGTGGAGTTTTCTTTATATTTATCCTGCTGAATTTTCACTAAGTTTTTCATGTGTTCCCCTTCTCTCCAGGTCAGTAGTGTAGTCCTGCACTGTCTATTGTCAGTGACTGGAAGTAAATATATTCCAGATACAAAGTTATTTTTGGCATAAGAGCATATCCAGAACACGTTACTTTTTCATGTCATAACAGTAATATCCATATGTAATTTATCTTGTAAGGATCCAATTTTCCCAAGAGTCTTAAGAGTTGTTCCAATACATTTTTTAAATAAATCATACTCCTCAACCTAAAGTTCCATTTTATCAGAAAAAAATAATCTTTTTTTAAAATTCCTTTCTGACCTCTAACCATTGTCATTGTTCTGACTATTGGGTATAATAGCAGACTAAACCCTTTTATTATTCTCACTCTGTAATGCATTCTAATATCTGATGCTAAATATTATTAATCCATGTTTACTAATTATATACATATATTCTATATTATTTCATACATTTATTTCAGGTAAATTATTTTTATTATTTTAAATTATATATCCCATTATGTTATATAAAAATGTGTCATTTGTGATCAGACGGTTGTGGAGTATTTAAATTAATTTTGCATGAAACTTAGTAAATTATCGTTTTATTTTTAATACTTTGTATCACTTCACTTGGTTTCCCATGTATATATCACCTGCATGTAATGATGGTTTTTAATACCTCCATTCCAATTTTAATACCTCTTACTTCTTTGTCTCAGTCAGATAACGTCTCCAGAACTATTGTAAATAATGAAAGTGAAGGTGGGCAGCTCTGTCTCCATATTGGACTTAATGGAATTTATTGCCAATGTTTCTACATTAAGAATAATGCACACTAAGGAACTATTCTCTTATTCTTATTAAATTAAATTTTCTGGTTTTAATTAATTTTGACCTTTGAGCATTACCCAAATCTTTTAATCATCTTTGGAAATTAATGTATGCTTATTCTCTTTTGAACTTTTAATAATAGGAAATACTTAAGTTCCTGCATGTTGAAACATTCCTTACTCTTAGCAAGAACTATACATTGTCATTTAAATATTTTCTGTCAATGTGCTTCTGAATTATTTTGAAAACTCTTATTTTTCCTCATATTCATATGGAAAATTGATCTCTGTTTCTGTTTTGTGTGGTATCTTTGTTGAGTTTTGGTACCAATATTATACTGGACTTCAGAAAAAAAATTACAATGCTCTTCTTTGTCTATGCTCTGGAACAGGGAACCAGGAAAATGCAACTCAAAACCATGACATACCATTCACACATATTAGAAACAAATTAAGCAAAATCTGTGAATTCCAAGTGTTGGGAACGATGGAGACCAATGTCCTCTGCTAGTTGAAGCATAACTTGGTAACAAAACTTGGAGAGCATTTTAGTAAATTCTCATAAAGATAAAGCAATCAATCACATTCTCAGGAGTATAACTTGGAAAATCTCTTATATCTGTTTATAAGACTTGCAAAGCCATGCTTTTTAGCACTGTTGTTTTAAAAGAAAATATTGAAACAACTGCCTATCAAAAGGAGAATAGATAAATCAATAGTGCCAAAGTCACACTTAAAATAAATAAATTAAAGCTGTATCAACATACTTAAATATCAGAAATATAATGTGGAATTTGAAATATATATTATAGAAAATATGCACAGTTTTTAATGTCATCTACATAAAAGGTTTAAAATATTTAAAAAAGATCTATAATTCTTTGTATAAATATGTGATAAACGATGAAGGCATGCATTAAATTAGTAATGGATATTGGAATTTAATGCCTTGTTGAATTTTTTAAAGCCATTTAACTATACATGGAGATGTTTTTCTTCTCTTTTGGACTATTGTTATGGTAAACTATATTAACTGATCTGATTTTGCAAGGTTATAGTATTCTTGTTTTGAAACACATTTGATTGCCATCTATTATTATGTTAATATGTCTCCTGATTTTATTTATATAGGATGTTTGCATTGACATTCTTAATAAGGATTTTTTTTTTATTTTATCAGGTTTTAGTAATGATATTAGGCTAACTTTATTTAAAAACGAAGAATTTTGAATTTTTCCTCTCATCTATGTTCCAGTGAGTTTAAATAACATTTCTTTATTTATTCCTAAAGTTTCAATAGGACTTACCTATAAAACCATTGAGCCTGGTCCTCTTTTGAGGATAGCACTCAAATAATTGTCCACTATTGCTTTCTTTGGCTTTGTAATTTTATTCTCTTCTGTGGGTAGATTTATTAAACTCATTTTTGCTAAGAAAATCACTTGTTTCGTAGGGATTTCAAATCTATTTGCACAGTTTAGTAACTTCCTTTGCACCTACGGTTATTTCCTTATTCCCGTTTCTTATATTATGTGCGTGCTTTCTCCCTATTTCATTTATTAGTTTAATGGATAATCTATTTTTATTTTGTTTTAGTTTTTCAAATGACAAGTAAATTTATTTATTATGTTTTACTATTTTTCTCTTTTCCAGGTCATTTATTTTTATTATATCCTTATTAGTATTTTCCTTTTTCCATAGGACTTTATTGTTGGTCACTTTCTAACTTATTGAGACAGATGCTTCATTTATTTGTTTTTACTCTTTACTGTTGGAATAAAAGTTGTTTTTTTGCACTGCTTTAGCTCTCATACGTTAGAATGTAAAACATGTTAATATTTAATTTTTATAAATTCTGCAATTTCAGTTTTTATTCTTTCCTAGTTCTTTTTGTGTTCTAGCGTTTGTAATTTTATTAATTTTTGATGAAAGAATGCCATCTGTGCTATTTACACTTTTTTAGAATGCATTGAGATTTTCTTTATTACTTATAATAAGGCCAATTTTATTAGTGTTCTGAGGCACTTGAAATGTAATATATTCTCTCTTTTCAGAAAAAAAAATAGCAGATCACATTAGTTAGGTTCTTTTTGTCCATCCCAATTTTTATTTTTTATCTTCATGACCTCTCATAGGCATAGCTATGATTTGACATTATCTTCAATGTGTTTACTATACCTTCCAAACAGTTCTTATTGCTAAGTAAAAGTTTTAAAGCACTACATATATAAATATAATAAATATAATGATAAGAGGAAGCAGTGTGATTTTTCTTTTTAGAGAATCTGAGATCAGTCAATGAAATTGCCACTTGTTTCTCAGCTATGGTAAGTTATGTTATATCTAAGGAAAATATAAAAGGCTGGTGGATTCAGTCATTTATAGTATTTACTCTGGTAAGAATGCAGACTAGTTTTTTAAAAAAACTAACCAACAACACAGTTGTATGCAGGTACATATAATTATCACATTCCCTGAATTTGCTCCCATTTATGTAGAACAGTTTGTATAGGCTAGTAAATATGTCATTATTTACAAGACTGGCTTATATGCTGTTTTAGGTCAGAGTAAGCAAGCCTTGCATAGTTCCTTCTATTTTGGAACAATGCATACAAAATGAAATGAAATGTACATTTTTAGACTCACTACATATTTCCTTTTCCAGATGCTTTCATTTGATCTGTGAAGGAGTTCAGATGTAACTGCGTATTTTAAGTATGCCTGGAGTACCAACACATATTTTAGCTACTGATAGGAGAGTAAGAGGTGGGAAAACAGGAAATATATTTTTCATGTGGTTAGGGAGGAAAAGCCTTGAACTCAGAGACAGTTAGAGGGGAAGGTCTCTGTTTCTTCACCACCAATATATGTGTGACTTTGTGGAAACTACAGCTCTCTCTATATCACCTTGTTTTGCCATCTGCACAATAGGTATAATTATCATTTCCTTATATGCTTTAATGGATTAGACTCCACACAAAATGACAAATTTTGACAACTCTGAAGCCAAGAAACCGCTACATTCAAAATGGTGGTGGTATTGCTATTTCCTCCTACCCCTACCACAACAGATACATTTGTCCTCCCTCCCCCATCCCCCACATAAAGGATCCCACACTTTGTATGTTAATGTTTATTGCTAAATAACCTTATGTTTGGGTCTTTCTTTTCCACCTGTTTAGAGACGCCCCTTTAGCAGTTTGATAACCAGCTCAGAAACAGGGTGTTGACATTCCAAGTAGATCCGCCTAGAACTGCAAATGCATCTTATGATAGCTGATGTCCAGGTTACTAAGGCATACTAGTGTTTTGACCTTTCATGGTTGGTTTAACGCTTAGGAGGTTTGAAAGGCAAAAATAAAGAGAGGCCCTCTGTCTCAGCATGTATTTATATTCATTTCAACAGAAATTCACTTCTCGGGTACTATAATAGAGCACTGGGTTAGGTGCTGAGGAAATAAAAAGTTGGATAAGATAATGTCCTCCAAGAATTTTCAATCTAATATTTTTCTCCTTAACAAAAAATCCTAAACAAGAAGCAAAATCATTCAGATATACATAATGAACTGCCTTAAAGAAACGGAAAGGTAGCACTTTCTATGCATCTTCTGTCAAGCCTTTTCCAAGGCGAAATTTGGGGTATAGACAGCATAATGTAGACAAATAAAACTGGCATTAGACATGGAGGGAAGTCCCACTGGAAATGACAATTGCTAATGCTCACTAATCTTTTGGCTTATTTGCTTAGAAATGTGGGGGAAGAAAAGCATTTTATTGCCTTTCCTTCGTTCGGGTTTATTTGCTTTGTAAAAAGCAATGTGCAAGAGCACCGTATTTAGTGGTTGATGGTTCTACTTTAAAATGATCTCCTATGTATTGTACTGTTGTAATAAATTCATTTCAGCTTAAAAATTTCCTACTGAGTGTGTTTGGTTAGATTTGTATTTGTCCAGGATTTACATTCCACCCTGATGGCACAAACAAAAAGTGGATTTTTTTATGCTTCCTCCCCAGGCGTTAGTCCCCCAGCTGTAATAAAGAATGGCCGGCCATTTTCTTCCTTTAGATCACTGTGAAGCTACAGGACCATTTTGAGTGTTCCCACCATGGTGCCAGCAAGACAGTTCAGAAATATCAGTACATTTTCAGCTACTGTGTCGGAGCAAGGAGGATCTCGAAATATTTAAGTGGCCAAATGCACAATACAATATCATTCTTGATCACTGTCAATGACTATTTGGGAAAATAAACCCCTTCCAATTCTGAGCAGCTTCAGAAAAGCTATTTATTGTGGCTAATTATGCTGGGGCTCCAGACGATCTAGGCAGCTGGACTGTCCTCACACATCTCAGCTCTTTGCCAGTATATGTGACATGGGCATTGCGATTGAGTTCTTAATGCTTCGTCTTATTAAATTGGCTTTATGTTGGGGGGGGGGGTAAGCATTGTATTTGTAAAACTCTATTTTTTTTTTAAGATGTGTCCACACACCAAAACCTGAGTGCTTAGTAGAACATAGGTAACTCCATTAACTAGCTCACTGGTAGAACAAAAAAATCATAAATAACTACATGAAAACATCTCAATTTTACATTCAGATGCTTTTTCTCCTAACCTCTCTCTCTCTCATTTCTGCTCGTAGTTGCTGTTGAACATTACCCTGTCAACTCTTCAAGTATTTGACTACAAAATATGCTTAGTAAATAATGTAGGGAGATTAACTAAATGGCACATAATTACCACAAATTTAGAATCCTGTAAAAGAATATATTTTATCCATGATTAGAAGGCTTACAGACTTTCCAAATCCATTTTAATATATTTGACAGTAAGCCATGGGAAATTTTAAACAGCAGACAACACTTATTCAGAATTCATAATAAGCCAGCCCTAGATTAATGTATTATTAAAGACTTCAGAGCATGAAGCTACTAATTTGTTGCCTTTTCCTAAACACACATTCTGCCTCCCAGCACACTGTTACCACTCCCCACCACAACTATAAACTTCCCCATGTTGAAAGCTGCATGAAATTGAAATTAAAGTTGATTTTTAAACTTGCCACTCTAACAAGACATATCCCATTCTGGCACACCCTCAGACAGGTCAATTAAGTAAAGCAATGAAGCTGTACAAGAAGAATTTCTTCCTTTCTTCCTTTCTTTCTTTCTTTACTTAATTGGCGCCAGGAAGACTGGGCCCACCATCTCTGCCAAGGGAAAATGTCCTCGTAGTAATTGATCAGATTTGAAATGTCGCTTTAAAAAAAGCAAAAACAAAACAACAACAACAAAAATACACCACTTCATTTACTCATAACAGAGTTGAGATCCACATGATTGGCATGGCTATCTATGAGCAACTGGAGAGTTACGTTAGGAACTTGCACTCATATTTTTTTAACTGTTCATCAGAAGGACTGGAATTGATGAATACATCCCATTCTTTCTCTTCAAAAATATGTGCTCATATTAAAGCAGCAAACACCATCTCTATCCCACCCATGGCTCCTGGGCACTGATTCTTCTACCAACAGCTTGCTGGAGTAATCGCCCATGGCTGAGAGCTTCCCCTGACCATGAGATTGTGCTTAGTCTCCCCAGGGGTGGCCCTCAACAAGAAAGAGCTGGTGGTTCCACTTCCTTGCTGATTGGGTGTTACAAATGAGCAGGTCTATACCTCTTGCAAAGATTCCAACAAAGCAAGTCTCCAGCACAGCAGTAAGCTGCTCCTCAATGTACCCTGTCACTTGTTTCTTTACCTTTCTTGTTTCATTCCCCAATTTTCCTACATCCCCTTATTGGATTACTTCTGAAATAAACTATTTGCCCTCAAATCCTGCGTCAGGCTCTCCTCCTTAAGGAATGCAAAGACAGAAGCCTGTTATACCAAAATGTGGATAAAATCATGGACTCTGAAGTCAGAATACCTGGGTTAAAATCTCTCCATCAAATACTAGCTGTGTGAATTTGGGAAATACACTTATGGACTCTGTTTCAGTTTACTTATCTGTTGTGGATGTCACATGAAATAATGCATGAAAGCACATTTAGAATAGCATCTGGCACATAGCAAATATTGATTAAACATTAAGTAATGTTAGTACTATTATTACTATTATCATTAGAGTCAAGTATTGGCTAGGTGCTAGGGGTAAAACTTTATTAATTAAATAAATGGATATAGATACACAGATAAATTGAAAAAGTAGCCCATTTTCAAGTTGCTCACATCTGGAGGGAAGCTAGACAGGCAAACCAAACCCAGAATAAAAATAAACTATAACTATAATAGTTATGTATAAAATATAGTTTTCTTTATCTCTTTGAATATCTGGGTGAATTTTCCACTTGGCATACACATATGCCAGTCTCACAGGATAATTGAGTATAAATATAATTTTATTGTTATTTAAATAATATACTACAGAATCCTTACTAAACCAATATTAAAAGGATCCCTGCCTTAAATTTAGGAAATGCAGATGGCCTGATTAATTGACTTGCACATTTTGTGTGTCAGTTTCCCTCAAAATAAGGCTCATCTGTGTTGAAATCCATGCTAACCGCCCCCCATACACACTTGAGCCTCTCTTCATCCCATGGTTTCCCCTTTAGCCCAGTAAGTAGAGAAGCTCTAAGAGGAAAAATGAAATGACTCCTGGCTGTTAAATTAATTCCTGTCTAATCCGATCATTCTATACCATCATAACGTTTTCATCATTTATCCCTGAAAATATTAAAAGGCAGTTTTCAGGGGAGCCTTTCATGTTGTCGTAAAGGATAGTGCTGTTACAGAGGAAGGAAGAGATGGCCAGTGGGGCAAGATTGCAGATAAACCACTCCAGATAATGCCCATCCAAATGTGCCCTTTTCTTTCTTTTCTCTTTTAGACAGAAGCATAACTAATGGAAAAATCTTAATGAGAATACTTTGTTTTTCATCAGGCGAGGACCCAATTGGCTTCATGCTGAACTTGTGCTTGGTTCTGGGATGGAGGCCAGTGTCAGATGCCAGGTGCTATATTCAGTATATGAAGAGAAAAGTTTAACTGTTCATTGGCTGGAATCCAGAAATGAGTCTGAGACTAGCAGCACCAGCTCCAATTAGGAGGGAAAACTCTGCTTGTTCCTCCACTTGTTGCCTCCTTCATGTCCTCAAGTCATCTCAAATAATGGCAATATTAATAATAAAATTTAAAATAAAATGATAAAGAAAATATGACCTCTGTTTTCATCCACTCCTCAGAGCTGAGTGCCTGCAAAGCATCAGGAACCAAAAAGGAGAGGGCCTTTGTCCTTTAAGAGATGACATTTTTTTCCAAGCATGTTTATAGACAGGAGCTGGCATGAGTTCACAGGTGTAACTGGCTTTATAGATGATCAGTCCCTTCAGACCCTTTGAGAACATATGCATTTGAAGCCTTTCTTCTCTTTGGAGTGTTGATGAAAGAAATTTTGTTGTCGTTAACAAGGAGACCTGCCGTGCTATAACTTGAAAGCCCACCTGTGCTTTAAAGTTGAGACCTCAGCCCAGCCCTTGGGGAGCAAAAAATAAATTAAAAAGAGCAGTTTGTTCTGCTTTGAGAAAAATCTCAAGTTTCAAGGGTGAATAATTACAGAAAATCACAGTTCTGCCTTACTGCTTTTTCCATTTCCATGTTCTCCTTGGCAAGACCTTGACATTGTCGGAAACCACGGTGTCACTTCTCCCCTCTTAGATGATGAAGTTCAAAATGTGGACACACTCTAATGACAGTGGCACATAAATTTCTGAGTGTGGCCTCTTTGCCATGTGGCATTGGGAACTCATGTCCATGAAGTTCATTTTCCACAGATAATATTTCCACTGCAGATCACAAAGTAACTTCATTAGGACTTAAAACAACAAACAAAGTCATTTTTCCTTCAAATTATCACTGTATTTATTTCCTGAACCACTCATTTTGGAAAAGAATTAACTCATCTTGGATCCAGCCCAGATAGAACTATTTGGGATTCACTGACCATACACTCTGGCACTTCCCACTTTGCTTGTGTTTTTCCCTCTATTTAGAGTACTCGTCACAAATCTCCTTATGTTCTTTTCACAGTCTTCTTCTCCTATCCTTTAAAGTCTAAATCAACTGACTCTCATTCCATGAAGCCATTCTTGATTCTCTCCTTGCTGAATTCCTATAACTATTCCTCTTTCTTTTACACCGCACCCTATTCACTTTGTCTACTTGGGGAAGCGTCCCTGTTCAGCTGGAATCCCTCAGTGACAGCATCTCCTGAACTACCTATATTGGGATCTGGTAACCAATAAGTGTTGTTACAATCACTTTTTAGAATATTTCTTATCTGGGGATGTTGCATTCCTAAAGTCATATTTCTTGAACTTCAATGCAATAAAAAGCACCTGATTATCAGGAAGCACCAAAAGTCATAGGTTATTCATGACTCATTCTTCAAGCCTTTTTGTTTGCTTGTTTATTACTGTTGTTGATGGGGAGTCATTAGTTTTTTTTTGTTTTGTTTTGTTTTTGTTTCTGTTTTTGTTTGAAGATTGGGGAGAAAACAATCTGATGTGCTTTTGGTATCCAGCATAGCAGGCACTTGTCCCATGTCTGATTCCAGCAGCAGCATAGTGAAGGGCTCAGTGTAGGCTGAGGATGCTGCCCCTCAAGGACCTCTGGGGCAACCCTCAAACAGTGGAACACCAGAACCAGTGCATCAATGCCCAAGCCTCTTATTCTTTGCTGGACAATTCTGGCAAGTGACTGTACACCCCTCAGAGGTTCCTAAGGAATTTAGCCTCCATTTCCTACAGAAATGACTTTGATAACCAAAATCTTCTTCATCTTTCTTCCTTTTCTGTCTCATTCTCCCTGACTCCCTCACTCCTGCTTCAAGTGATCACCTTCAAGTAAAACCTGTACTCAGGGAAACCCAAACCGAGTCTGTGGATGTGGCCCTGGAAGGCAGACCCTAAGAATCAAATTCTGGTATTAGACCACTTACACCAACAAAGACCCCACTGCTTGTATTTAGGGGTGCACCAAAAACCCTGGTAGACGGATCTACAGGAGGGGCACTGGATGTACTGAAATGTCACAATTACTAAGACCCTCATGTTGGTGGATTAGGATATAACATAGATGGAAGGGCAAGCACTGGCTTATGCGGTATTTCTAGTACTTGTACGGTTTGAGAACAATAGCAATTGTAAGAATTATGGAGTTGGCTGGCTTTTGTTAACTGCTTTAGATGCCTTGAAGAAAGAGAACAGCATGATTCTGTTGGCCAGGGAGCAGATGTGGCTCAAGCAGTTGAGCACCCTCCTCCCACAAGGGAGGTCCAGGGATTGGTTCCCAGTGCCTCCTGAAAAAAACAAAAACCAACAACAAACAAAACAAACAGAAAAACCAACTCGGGGAAGTCGATGTGGCTCAGTGATTGAGCATCGGCTTCCCACATACGAGGTCCTGTGTTCAATCCCCAGCCCCTGGTACCTCAAAAAAAAAAAAAAAAGATTCTAATAGCCTACTATAGCCTCTGGAAATGCTTTGAAAGCAAGAAGGCTTCAAGGCAACATTTAAAGAGAAGCCATTTCCTGCAGCTGGAAAGAAGCCTATGTAGAAAAACATGTCAGGTGATAAGTGCAGGCCTAACCTAGGTCATTTCCACCATGGGTCCAATGGATGTGTGTTCATTACACTCACATCCATAGGTCATCAACTTGGTGTGGAGGGAAAGATGGACTTAGGTAAGGATATACATAGATCCTACCTCCTGGCTGGCTCAGGAGTCTGGAATTAGCAACCCTAAAAAAGAGAAAAGAGAAGGAGCTAGAGAAGGGGCATGTAGATGGAT
>PVKH010040834.1:0-11016 GCA_004027955.1 Chaetophractus vellerosus
ATCTGATTCCCTCTGAGACCTCAGAGCAGGGGAGGTCTGAGGACTGCCCATCTATGCCATGTCACCTCTACGCTGTATGACTCCAGCCCACCCACTCCTCCTCTGACAATCTGAACAAGCTTTACCTCCCATCAGCATCTCTGTATGTGCCTCCGCCATGCCTGCCTCCTCTAGAAGAGGCTGAGTCCTTCTCAACTTCAGGACATGACTTGCACATAGCTCCTGGGAGAAGCTTTCCCTGACCACACTATTTAAAAGGCAGATGAAAGAGTAAGCCCGTAATCACAGCTATTAAAAGTGCAAGAAAGAAGGAGCATCTGATCTTATAAGATGGTGTAATAATAATAATAATAAGCACCAAATCCAGCACATTTCTCAACATGCTAACACCTATGAAGCAACAACCACTAAGTGCCCAATTGTTAGGGAGCCACAAGACGGAGCAGTCAGTGAATGCATGTAAGTCACCTAGTGTTCACCCACACTCCCCATGACGCAGATTCTTCACAGATAGATGGATCGCTCCCATTTAAGTAAATCCATTCCTGGGAGCCAGCCTTAAATTCTTCTGGCATATGTTGACAATTTGTTGTTTAAGGAGAATCACGACACACACAAACAGTGAGAGGACCTGGCAATGTTTCTAGGCACTAAAAGAAATAGCTCTGGAACTTAGAGAAGACCATAATAATATTCATTGGCTAGAGTACAGTACCCTCATAAAGAGGTTGTCAGGTTGTTCAATTTTATTATTCCAAATCTGGACCTCCAGGTTATACTACCCCAGACGTTAACCAGCCATGTTTTCTGGGCTCAGCTGGTCATAATGTTCTTTTGTGTGTAGAATAATGAGGATTCTAAAGAATAAGTGGGTCCATTAGGGAAGCTTTATACATACACTAATATGAAAAAAATACAATAAACTATTTTAATGCACAATTTTGCATTAGAAGTAGGGAAAAAAGAGTATGCTTTTGAAGGTATTTTATTTTTCCTTTGTAAATACAGGTTCATTTTAGGTAAATTATTCACCACTTGTGCAGTAGACACCAGAAACATAAGGCAAAATTAAGGTAACATTATTTTTATTGTGAATATAATGAGGCTTCAAATTCATGGTGGATAAAATTGGCGTGGTTGTGAAGTGGGACATCACTTAGATGTTATTGTTAAAGATAACTGAGAAATTCTTTAGTCTTAAGCAGTGAAAGGGTTTTAATACATAGTTTTACTCCTTGGCCAAATATTTATTGATAGTCTACAATGTGTTAGACATTGGCCTTCATGCTGGGGAAGGAGCATTGGATGGATACGACAGACCCTCTGCCCTTCTGGAACTTTCATTCACGTGGGGAATTGGAGGAGCAAATGGAGTGCATCCATGCACTAGGAACTTTGCATGAATTAACCCATAATCCTCAAAAATACCCTGCCATTATCCCCGGTTTTTACGTGACAAAATGTGGCATAGAGAAGACAATAATTTGACTACAATCATGGAGTTATTTGGGAGTAGGAGTCAAATCTCTCTGCCTCCAAAGCTGATGCTTGTCCGTGCAGTCAACAAATATCTGTCGAGCCTTGCCACACACTGGACACCGCGGTAGGCAGTGGGAATACATCTGAATATGACGATTCTGGCCCTAAGGGCTCTGAAGCGGTCTTCCCGCTGCCCTGCATTGCCCACCAAGGTGATATCTGCAAACTCAGCGGGGGCA
This sequence comes from Chaetophractus vellerosus, assembly GCA_004027955.1. Classification (NCBI taxonomy): domain Eukaryota; kingdom Metazoa; phylum Chordata; class Mammalia; order Cingulata; family Chlamyphoridae; genus Chaetophractus; species Chaetophractus vellerosus. Next base: position 1,719 of record PVKH010040834.1, read on the forward strand.
GTGCTCTGCCTTTTGCAGAGGTGGGGGTTGTGGTGGGGTGAATCGTGGGCCCCAGTTGGGACTTGTTCTTGGGCTTGGTCTGCATTCTGATGGGTGTGGACACATCGGAAGTAAGATAACTTCAAGGTCTTATTTCCATTAAGGTGTGGCTCTACTTGAATCAGGGTGGGCTTTAATCTTATGACTGGAGTCCTGTATAGGCAGAATAAAAGTCAGATGGAGACAGAAGCCGCAGGGGGCAGCCAGAAGCCAGAAGTCAATGGAAGCCAAAAAAGAAAATAGAAGTTGCTGCCATGTACATTGCCCTGTGATGGAAAAGCCAAGGAACTCCAAAGGCTGCCAGCAGGCCAGAAGACACCCACCCAGCGAGGAAGAAAGCCTTACAGCCTCTGAGACCATGAGCCAACAAATTCCCATTGTTTAGGCCAACCCATCGTGTGGTATTGTTTTAGCAGCTGGGAAAGTAAAACAGCTTCTAGCCCAGGGGTTAAGGCATTTCTTTAAATCAAATTGTAGTTCAGATAGTAACACTGTGCAATGACCTTGCTTCCAAATTTTCCTTTGCTTCAGTGACAAACTTGTTATGATACATGAAATATTATAGAAGTTATGATCCCACAGGACTCAGCCTTGTCCATAACAGTAAACTGGAAAGTTTATGTAGATTTCATCAATCTGACTCCTCAGGAAGTAAACTTGGTAAGTGTTTTGGTCAGCCACAGGCGTGCCTTTTGAAATATACCAAAGATTGGTCGGTCTTTATAAAGGGTATTTATTTGGGGTAGAAGCTTACAGTTACCAGGCCACAAAGCATAAATTTCTTCCCATACCAGAGTCCACGTGCTGGAGTAAGATGGCTGCCGACGTCTCCAGGGTTCAGGCTTCCGGGTTCCTCTGTTCCCGGGGCTGCGTTTCTCTCTGGGCTTAGCTTCTGTTTCCTTCACGAGTTCAGCTGAAGACTATGAGACTCTCTGCATTGCGTCTCTCCACAAGGCCAGCTGTAGCCTATCCGGCGATCAGCTCACTCCAACATCAGAACTGCTTTTCAAATCTCCTTCTCCAAATTTCTGCTTCTCTCCAATCTCTGCTTCTCTCAATCTGCTTTTCTCAATCTGCTGCCTCTTGTCTAGCCTTTTATACTTGAGACCACGCCCACCAAGGGGTGGGGCTCAACATCTCACTGACGTGGCAGTTAACGCCCTACTCACAACTCAATCATGCCCAGATGAACAGACCAGTTTACAAACATAATCTAATCTATATTTTTGGAATTCATAATTAAATCAAACTCAAGCCATTACAGTAAGATTAAGAAGAAGACAGCTTCCTGAGGGTCACAGGTGGAGTAATGGCCCCCAGAGGTGTTCACTTCCTAACCCCCAGAACCTGCAAATATGTTCCGTTAAGTGGCCAGGGGCACGTCATCGTCACAGGTCAAGTTAAGGTTGTTACCATCTGACCTGATTCTCTGGGTGGGCCCACTGTCATCACTGGGGTCTTTCCAAGAGAAAGAGGGAGGCAGGAGAGTCACAGAAGGTGAGATGGAGGAGCAGAGGTTGGAGTGGTGTGGTCGCGGCTTTGGAGATGGAAACAGGGCCAGGCAGCCTCTAGAACCTGTAAAAGGCGAGGATGCCAATGATCCCCTTGAGCTTCCAGAAGGAACACAGCCATGCCAACACCTGGATTTTAGTCCAAGGAGAACCATACTGGATTTCTGACCTCCAGAACTGTAAGAAAATAACCTTGTGTTGTTTTAAGCCAGTAAATTTGTGGCAATAGGAGATTCATACGTGGAGGTAGACAGCTTCTACCCAACTCTCTGGCAACAAGACTCCCTGATTTCCTAGGAGCCGTTGGCGGTTGCCTTCTCCCCTATGATTTGATTTTGGTCGTATATTTCCTCCTTAGTGGTTTAAGGTAGTTCTCTTCTGACCTAACCTGCCACGCTCCCCTGACAGCTTGCCTGGATTTAGACTTAGCTACAGAGAAGCCCCACCTTGCTCTTCGGTTCAGCTCTCTCAAGCAATCTACAGCACAACCAGGTTACAGCGTTGTTGGACATTTCCTGTGGAGTCGTACGGACCAGTCCTAGTGCATGACTTTCTACTACTCTCAGTGAATTATGTCTCATTAAACCATGTCCACAGAGATAGAAATGTTCCTGGGTCCAGAAATAATGTGTTGTGTGACAGTCTTCTGGCGATAGCAATTCCATCCAGAGGAGCTAGACACCTTAACTTGGTTATCAAAGTTTAACTTTTGCATTGGCCAACAAAATGGACCAGTGTAAACTTCTTAGCCAAGTAGTTAGGGGTAATAATACAGCTTTGAATTTTCTTTTGTTCAACTAGTAGGGATGCTATGGGATTACTAGTGCTTGGTGCTCTTGCTGGATTAATATATTATTTTGCCTTCCTTACACTAGTTGAAGTTTTAAAAATGTCTGATGAATGTTTCTGTACAGCCATTTCTCTATCAGATAATTCAACAAAAGATTCAAAGATTAAAGCAGGATAAATCTTGCTATTGACATGTAAGCTGAAAACGAGACTTCTTTGACTAGAATATCATCTTTGAGAAAGACTGAAAACAGTAGTGACAATCCAGAAAATTCCTGATGATCTCTTTTGCAGTTTTGGCTGAGGAAGACCCAAAAGGAAAGGCTGAGGGTACAAAGTAAGTTTCCATACTCCAAGGAAATGGTTTACATTTTTATCATGGTTGACATAAGGTGTGGCAATTCCAGGTGTACAATCCCACTCATGCCCACCAGATTCTTTTTTAAACTTTTTCAGTCAATGAAACATTTGCGCCAGTGCACATGCTTGCAAATGCCAACCAGCCAGGAGCACCTCCGAGCTCCTGAAAGCCAGGCAATCGGGAAAAGAAAAGAACTGCCTCTGAGCACCGGCCAGTTCATCTCATCCTTGAACTCCACACTTCCCCAAATCCTTACACAAGAGCACGCGTCTGCTTGCTTAGGAAATCTGCGTCTCGTCAGCATAGCTCTCCCTTACTGAAGTCAGTGATATATTTAGCTTTCTAATCCCATCATTGAGTCAAAGAGCAAGAGCTGATGTCAACCTGTGGGAAAGGCGTAAGAAGAGAACAAGCCAGAAATCAGGAAAATAAGAAAATTATGACAACAAAAATTGAGTTATTTAGGTATGCTGTATGTTAAATCCTAACATGAAATGCTGCAATTATTTCTAGTCCCCATATCAGAGGCAACAAAATTCTTTTACTGCATATTTATATAGGCTTTAATTTGGAATTTTTGAAAAAAAAAATGCATGTAATTTCATATTTCCCATGCTAAACTTGTGAATCTAATGGTGAGATTACTGTGTCAAAGTTCCATTTGGCTTTGGAGAAATTTAGGTTGTTTATTTATTCATTAAAAAATAAGAATTGAATTTCCATTTCTCTTATCAACCAATGAGTAGGGCCTGAATTAGTGCCAGGACATTGCAGAGCCCAGTGGAAGAGGTCTGATGTGTTCTTAGTCTGGAACTCTCCAGAAGGTGGACATGCTGATCTGATGCCGGATAGTGAGTGAGAATTTATTGTAAAACAATTTTCAGCGTGTATTTTGTGCTTTGTGCCTAATGGAAACACTAGGAAATGTCCAGTTGCAACCCTGTTATCTTCTGCTCAGGCTGAGCTAGAGTTTCGACATAAGTTTCTTTTACGTATTGAAACAACAGTGGTTTATAAAACAGAGACGCTTGAAGCACTAGAGAAGCTCGCAGGAAATAAAAGGTGACGTACGACGTCAAAAGCATGGGCAACGTCTGAAAATTTGCAGCAGTGTGTAATTTTAAAATGAGGAGGATGGTTTTGAGTGGAATGGCCTTTTATCTCCCTAAGAAAGCACAACTCACTGAGTGATTTATTTGAGTTAATGTTTTTTAAGAATTAGAGTTTTTTAATGAAGAGAAAAACAACAACAAAGTATTACAGAAATCCAGTGATCTTCCAAATTGATCTCATTCTCTCGATGAATAGATTTTCCTGCATCATTCACTTCTATTTGATCTTCAGCATCAGCCACGGATTCCTCTGTACAGCAAAAAGTGATTTTGTGTCCTAAATTATAGAGTAGCATTATCAATGTGGAAAAGGAAGGAAAGCTAAACTCAACAAACAAAAAAAGCAATAAACATCACACAGCTTAAGGAAGACAGAAACTCTTGCAAACCACCCCACAAGCCAAACAGGACACCAAGTAGTAAATTATAAGACTTTATAACCTGTGGTTAATGAAAAGCAGTATTGGCTTCAGACTGAGTTAACTGCAGGGAGGGCAGAATTCCTGTCATGCCGGAAGATTTGGGATGGGGGCTGTGATGGGTAGAACAGCCGGCTTTGAAGCATTGAGAGAACAGTGAGGCATCGAGGTGGCCTTCGCTGAGCGCCAACTGTATGCACGCCTGTCCAGTCGGGACCTTCGCTTTCTCACTGGAGATGAGCTGTGCACTTTAGTGGAAGTTGGGGAGTAGGAGAGCCTGGCTGAGGCAATGAGGAGTGGGCAGCTGCTCTCCCATCCAACGCTCTGAGCAGAAGCCCCAGCCTGGGGGACGGGGTCATGGTGCTCCATGATGCACACAGGTGGGGGGCAGGTGGGAAGAAGAAAGGCCAGGAAGCAGCCTGGGCGTGTGTGACGCCACCCAGGAGAGCAGCCGCTGGCCACACCACTACTCCCTCACCTCGCCCAGCAGGACTAGGGCCTGGGGCAGGCACTAGAGTGTGCATTCATGGACCGGGCGATGGGCAAGAGGTGTGGGCTCCGTACTTTCAGGAGAGGGTAGCTTCCTGCGTAGGCTCAGGGGGTGGCCAGCCCCTGGGTCCTCCAGGAGTTTGGTGGCTTAGCCCCTGCCACCCAGTCCCTCCCAGCTGGGCCATCTGGACATACCGCGAGTCCCTCGGACGCCGCCTGCCCGCCTCTCTCCCCACTGTGTTCACCTCCTGACTTCAGGCCAAGCCACTGTCAGACAGACAAAGCGGTCACTTGTTTCCGCAGGGGCTGCAGGGCCGTGCAAATGGCTCCCGCAATGCCCAGTCCATCTGCACGCACACGCGTGTGCATGTGCACATTCATAGCATGCACTGCCGGGAACAGCGACGCCTCTCCAGGCTCATAATGTGCTAGTCAGCAGCTCTTCGTTGCTGAGATGGAACTTGTACGTGAGATAACATATACGTAAAACACATGCATGCTAGTTTTTCCTGTAGCTTTTTATTTTTTACAATAAACTTTATTTTTAGAGCAGTTTTAGGTTTACAGAAAAGTTGCACAGAAAGTACAGGGTTCCCATATACCCATCTCTCTCAGTGCAATTTCCCCTAGTAACAGCTTACATTCCTGTGGCCCGTTTGTTACAACTGATGAGCCAACATCGGTACATTGTTATTTACTGACGTCCGCAGGTGACATTAGGGCTCACTCTTTAAGTCGTACAGCCCTGCGGGTTTTGACAGATGCATAATGCCATGTATCCTCCGTTACAGCATCACAGGGAATATTCTCACTACCCATCCCTCCATCTCCCCATGAGGCAAGCACTGGGCTTTTTAAGCTCTACAGCTTTGCCTTCTCCAGCAGGTCATCTGGTTGGAACCCCACAGTACGTAGCCTTTGCAGACGAGCTTCTTTCACAGCAGTGTGCACTTAGGTGTCCTCCATGCCTTTTCACGACCTGCTAGCACATTTCTTTTTACTGCGGAATGCTCCTACCCTGGATGGACGTGTGAAATGTAAAACCCATAAACTGCCAACTCTTATGGACGCATGTACCCAGTCCAGCCTTGAAAGATGTCCACAGAACCAGGCTGATCTTTTCCCCTGCTCAGTAAATATCCCTCGACTTCATCCATTAACCACAGCCCTGGGGACATAGGAACTTTGCTTTTAATTGGAATAAAAGATCATTCTTTGAGGACTTAAAACACCAGTGCTAATGAATGGGTGTGATGATCTTAATTAGGTTATCATAAAATGCTACTATTTACTTAAAGACTTAAATTTTGCCAATTCTCAACATTAAAAATAACAGTATCTGGAATCTGGGTTTTAAAGTTGGTAAATACCTATTTATTTGCTTAGCTCTCACGGTGTCTACGTATCCATATTTGTATACATACTCATGAAAGAAGAATAAAAATTCCAAAATGAAGAAAAATGGACTTGGAAACAACTGAACGCCAAATGAGAAATTCGATGCAAAAAAGCCGTGTCTGACAAAGTGTGGGGATGGAGGGACACTGACGCTTTCCCTTGAATTGAACAATTAATAAAAGTGACCGATGTGCATATTTATTTTAAAAAAGTTCATTTCTAACCTGGATTCTAAATTTGTAAATGCCTTTAAATGTCCTAATAGGTAAGAGATGCAAGTGAGACAAGCAAATAATTGATGGAAAGTAGAACGTGTCACGTGCCTGGAAGTACCCTCAAACCCCAACCGCTGCCAGTGGCCTAGAGCCTCCCCTCACCCTCTACCCAAGATGATGTGCAGTTTCTGTCCTGCTTGGAAGCTGGCCCCGAGCCTCCCCGACCAGGCATGTCGCCCTGTGAGAACGCAGGTGGCGCCTTCCCAGAAGACCCCCGGCCCTGCTTTCTGCGCAATAAGATGCTCCAAAGTTAGAGCTGAATTCCCTTCTCTGCATGGTTTTTCCACGGCGTGTTAAAGGCGGGCTGCTTGTTAACGTGCTTGCACACTTGGGCATTCAGGGGCCCAGATCATCGGCACAGCTGAGGGCTTATGAAACATGCACCCGGAAAAATATTTCCTGTCGAAAAAAAAACAGGCCACTTATAAATTGCCATTACGACACAATAAGGCAGTTTAACTCAATTTAGCTCCCGAGTCAAGGCTGTGGCAGGCCATCAGGCGAGCGCCTTACGAAAATCCCAGTGGCTCTGAAGTGTCTGAGGTGGGAAGAAAAGGTTAAACTGCATATCAAGGGCTGAAGGGCCAGGAAGGACGCGGAGCCCAATTAAACCTTCAGCACCGCGCTGTCCTCATAAGCACTTGCTCCGCGCTCCCCGAGGACGGCACCGCCAGGCAGCTGGAGCGAGGGCCCGGCAGGACGTTCCAGCAGCGCCCGCCTGCCCGGGACCGGCGGAGCCCTCCCGGCTGCCGGGCGCCTCACTCCCTCGCTGTTAATCACCGTCGCTGCCAGCACCTGGGACTGCCTGTGCCGCCCCCGGTTGCTAGATTGACAATATTCCCTGTTGATTTCCTCATTTTCTCAGCCCCGGCAAGACTGACCTCTTTAAAATTCTTTATAAACGTCAGTAATTGCTGCGTCCAACTTCAATTCATTACTTTCCCAGGCCTCATGTATTTTGATGATATGAAAGTTGACCGCATTTACATGCAAATTGAAGTTTTATATTAATAAGGGCCGGTGAAAGGAGAGCGGATGATAATGCTCCATTATGACTTTTAAATACATTTGCCCATGTCTCGGCTGGCATTAGTGTGGTCAGACCGTGAGGAAATCATGTTGGTTTGATTGCAATTTTGTTTTCCAATTGAAAGTACAATTTCATCAGGTTTCCCTGTCATTTCTAATAATGACTTAAGTTTGCTTGCTAAATTGGAGAATTTCTCCGGCCTTCGGGCAGGCTGGGAAACAGGTGAGCCGGCAGCTGCTTGGGTGTGAAGTGCTTGGTTATGGATGCGGAGACTGTCACCCCATCAGGCTGGGAAGTAGGGGCCAGAATGACCCAAGACCCCGTGCAAGGGAGACCGACTATCTTAAGCACATTAACTTTTCTCATAAAACTTTGCAAGTCCAGCAGTTCATTTGCTAACATGCTTTTTGATGTAACCATCAATGGATGTTTAACCTCCCCGTTTGCAGGTTTGGTGGTTTCTACGGCTTCCATCTATTTGTATGCTGTAGGACTGAGAAGAGCTCACGCTTTTTTCCTTCCCCGAAAGTGAATTATCTGTATGAATCAAGAGCCATGTTATTCTTCAGTGTCGTAAATAAGAACATAAGAAATAAACTTCCAACAGGGACGTTTTCCACTTACCCTTCATTAAACTGAGTGGGGATTGTGCTTCTCACACCCAGTCCGTCTGGTCAAGATGCTGAAAGGAAGCTAGTGATAAAGTGGTGGGCCAGCAAGAGAAGTTAAATGCCAAGGATGGCTACTTAGAAAAACTGAAAAGTAACAATTTCTGTGGCTTTGGAACAACCATTGAATTTAAGGGTGAATTTTGTTAATCCCTAGACTTCATTTTAGCCCCACTCATTTTTAAGTCTATAGTGGCACCACCATGCCCTTCTTTTAAATGTGATGATTTTGGAAATGGATCAAAATCCACTTCTGCCCAATGTGATGTCCCTTGCTGTCAAATATATGTTCTCCTCTGTTAAACAGGCTTAGTGTAGTCACTTGGTTTAGGTAATACAATAACCTCTTAATAACAAATTGTTCATGCGTTCCACTTTTATCTGAATTGCTTTATCTCTCAGCAGATAAGACACAGAGAGCAGGTTAAAGGTGAGAAAGACCACTGGTCCTGCAACAGGAATCTATTGTCTCTGAGTAGCATGCGTAACCCAGTTACCCAGAGAACCGTCAGATTCCCACCTCCCACTCTCCGTCGCTCCCTTGGCCCTTAAAGAGAAGCATTATGCACCTTACAAACAGGTCCCGGGTTCATAGAGAGCCAGTGATGAGCACAGACAATGGCTATCTTTACACAACAGAGATAGAGAGGAGAGCTTGACAGTTGACTGCTTCCGGTTTCAAAGTGAGGTTTAACTCAACGTGTACGGTGCCTTTTGTTTTATTTTAAATCTTAAGAGTTGCAAAATGTTGTAAAGGAAATAAGTTGTACCTCAGAAATGAGACTCGATCTGGTAAAAGAAGGAGACTTGCCTCTGCTGGCTGGAAGAAGGGAAGGTTGATTGATGTTGAATGGATGACAAATGTTTGATGACTGAATACTCTGTGTGGGTGGGAGATGCCCCTTCCCCTGGTGCTGTGTGGACATGTAGGTGTCTATTGGGGCAATTGTTCAAACAATGGCTCAAACGTTTGCGTTGAGCCACTAACTCCTCTAAAAGTTTGGTAAAAGCTGTGGCTCTCACCCCACACTCACACACCTATGACATTTTTCATAGGACTCCTGGAGTGTGAGAGGAAGTACAGTCTATAAAATGCCCACAGCCTAATCCTGCGGGTATATGAAGCTACATAGGAAAGGAGAATATAGGTTGTAGATGGAATGAAGGCAGCTGGCATCTGGCCTGAGGTAGGGACATGATCCTGGGT
>PVKH010040835.1:0-11022 GCA_004027955.1 Chaetophractus vellerosus
CCCGTTTAATCTATTCTATTCTTCCTATCCCATCCCCTGGAGCCCACAATGACCCCCTGACTTGTCTTGTTGGATGACAAGATTCATAGTTACATGCAACAAGAGGACTTGACACACTGGTTTGTCCTCCCCTATTAGGAACTGACCTTGCTCTTGAGAGACTCCTGCCTGTCTATTTCTGAACAATTTGATCCTTCCAAAGATGGGATTCCAACTCCTTCCTGCTGATCATGTAGTTCTCCATCCACTGAAACAACACATTATGACAGAATAAACACTCACACACTCCCTATATGCCTGCTCCAGGTGCACCCTGACCCGAATGCCCCCCCCCAACCAACACCCTAAACCAGTGACTCTTCCTTGTCAAATTGACAATCTATTTGCAATTAATACTCTTCTAGGTCGTTTTTTGATTTCTTACTCAAATTATGATATATTTTACTGGTTTGTGGATAGTACAACTCCAGTCAACTAATCTAGCAATGTCTCTTTAAGAGGAATGATACTGTAAATGTCTGTTCATATAGCTTTCTTTTTTTTAAGTGGAAAATAAATGTTTAATTTTCCTGATCACCAATATGTTTCAGTTTTTTATGTTCATTGGTTTAAAAAAGGGAAAGAAAGTATAAAATTTGTATAAAGTAAAGGAAAATATTAGCTTTCATTGCCACTCTGGACTTATGGTGGATTGATCTCTCAATCTAGTAATTGACCCATGAGGCATTTTGAGAATTGCCTCACATAATAGTAACAGCTGATAGGCTAAATAGCATCACTTTATCCATCTGGATTCATCAAAGAAACAGAAACAGTAGGAGTTATTCAACATTTTTTGAAAAAATTAAATTGAACTTTACATATGTCCAGATGTACTCGCTGTTTTATATTTCAAAATACTTCCTACTGCATATAATTTTCAAATATCCTATTATTCATTCATATTAATGCTTACATTTTGCTGCAAGAATTTTATCTTGTGAATTTTACCTTGTATAATTACAATTTAAATTAATTATAAATTGCTTAGTACATATTAGTATTTTACTGTTTTCAAATCAAAGCAGGAAGCATCTATATAGAACAGTATACAGAAAACAGGGAGAAAGAGAGAAGGGTGGGGAAGGGAGAGGAAAGGAGAGAGAGAGAGAGAGAGAGAGAGAGAGAGAGAGAGATATTAAGATTTATTACAAGGAATTGGCTTATACAACTGTGAGTGCTGGCTAAGCAAGTGTGGAATCTGTAGGGCAGGCAGTCAGGAAGGGAAGATCATGAGTAGAATGGAACTCTATATGTAAGGGCCAAATAATTTATCCATGGGAGGGGCAGATGCTTTCTTCTCTCTTTTAAGCCTTTCCATCTGATTCAGTCAGGCTCACTTAGATTACCCAGGATAATCTCTCTTACTTAAAATAAATTTATCAGGTACTTTTATTTCATTTGCAAAATACCTTTACAGCACCACCTACATTAGTGTTTAATTGCAAAAAAAGCATGGAATCAATACTTTGAATACCTATTTAGTATTATATCAATTTTAATTACAAATTTACAAGCGGTCTATAATTAACTTATCTGTTCCATTCACCAACAGTTATGTTTATAGTTCATTTATTACCTTGTCATCTGATTATTATGCTTTAGAAATATAAGAAAATTATTCCCCTAATCATTAATATAGAAGTTTAAAATAGAGTAAGGGAATATATAAAATTCATTTGAGTCATATAATTTTAGAATTTAATAGACCTGAAATATGTTGTACCTGACTTTGTATGTTCTTCAATATTTATATTCTGCCACTTCCTTATTGAGATTACAGTGTGTCATGTCTATATGGGATAATAGGCCTGGGAACACTTTAGTTGAGGACATACCACAGAGATGAAAATGAAAAAAGAAGAAAGTAGATGCTGTGATTAGAGTAGATTACAGAATTACAAGTTCAGAGTCTTCAGATAAACTCTTATCAGCTCTAGAAAATGGATTTTGAGGGAATGAAGGTCAATTGAAAGAGAATGTAGTTCTGGTCATGGGGACTCTGAGTTCTCAATTTGGTAATATTAAGTATCCAAAATTAAAAAAAAAAAAATGTAAACCTAGAGTTTTTATCTGTTTAGGCCATTACATGACTCTTATTCTGAAGAAGTTTTTGCATGTTTAAAATTGAGGACAAGTGAAACATGAGGGATGCAGAAGAACCTGGGCAGGAGTTACCAGGAACTGACAGCAAAGAGGCTGCAGAAGATGATTTTCTCCTTTATGTATTAAGATGGTCTTTCTGGACAAGATTAGAAACTTATTTGCACTAGCACATTGAGAGTAGATTCATCCTCAGAGACATTCCCATACAAACCAAAATGAGAAACTTCAAATTTTATATACATAGATAGATATGAAAACATGAATATAGATAATATTCAGAGCATTATAGCTCTTTATTTCTGCTCATGAAGATAATAAGAACTAACATAACAAACAACAACACTACACTCAATTCATCTTTTATCCAAAGTAGAGTGTCTGGTAAATATCCCATAAGTAGATTTTGTGTTCTTATTGTGTAATTCTTGGTTTAAAAAATATTATTCAAAAATATGTTTATACCTCAAAACAAATTAGAAACTAAAAACAAAATATAATCAACCTAAGTATCCATCTTAATTGCATAATTAGTAGCATGATCACAAGATTTGAAAATTATACTATGATTCTTTCTCTTCTAACTTCTCTGCTAAGAGAGGAAAATGGGGAAATGGGTAAACCAAACACTATCATCACTGCATTTATAACATCATTTCTGGACTATCTTCATGCAAAGTTTTAGAGGGAATCCTGGAACAATAGGTTATTGTATAAGAGAAGAGCATTGGGTATAGGATTAACCACTCACTATCAGGCTATAATCTACTGTTTTGTTCATTAGCAATAAATTAGAATTCCTTATGAATTAAAAACTCAGTGGCTAACACTCACAAAAGTTCTCCTCAATATGGGAGAAGAAGGGAGATATTGTGTAGATACATGTCTAGATTTTCTATTTCCAATAAACACCCTTGTCCTTTTCCCACCTTTTTTTAAAATAATTTTTTAAAGATTTATTTTATTTATTTATTTATCCCCACACCCTTATTGTTTTTCATTTGCTGTGTCTCTTTGTCTTCCTTATTTCTTTAGGAGGTACCAGCAGCCAAACCCGGAACTCTGATGTGGGATGAAGGAGCCTAACCACTTGAGCCACCTCTGCTCCCTTTTTTCCCACCTTCTGATGCCATGCACAAGTGCATAGGCTTGAACACTCTCACTCATAGGTCCGCCTACTCATCCTAGGGGATAGCAATTACTAGATCTCTCTCAGACCTTCAGTTGCCTGGATCCTTATTTTCTTAAAATGTAACTAAGGTCAATCATAATGTAAACCAAAGAAACAAAAAGAGGAAGTAATTGCCCACTCTATTTATAGCAACCGTAGCATATTTAATATCACCTGAAACAAATCTATTCAAGGCCTATAATATGAGAGAAATTGTTTTAAACTGGTTTTCCCAATGGACCATAAAGGATCTCTATGCCATTTCTTCAGTGACATTCTCAACCAGAAATGGCATAGCTATTTAAAACAATTATGTATTCAAGTTGCTAATAGGCACAAAACAATGCTTTAATGGCATCCTTTCAAATAAATACAGAACAGTAGCCTAACCAGTCCCCTAGAAAAGAAAACAAATCAAATTAACAATACCAATGAGCAAAATCACCTTCATCAATTTAACAAAGCACCAAATTAGCAAGCATAACTATCACTATCTAGTGAATACTGATACAACAGTCAACCAAATCATTATTCTAAATGTTGATCTACAGATTTCTTTAGTTTCCATAAAATTTGTTAATTCTTTATCAAATAGAAAGCTTCATGTTTCTGTTCTGGAGAGAAAATATGAAATCTTTGAACAACTTATAGGTAGAAAAAATCCAAAGAAAAGAACATATAAAGGTAAACAGGCTCCTTGTACCTAACTATATAATAAAACATTCTTGCTACTTTGCTTACCTGATAGCTTGGGAACTCATTGTGGTGAAAAAAGAAAAAGAGTCAAAGAGGATCAGGAGGAAAAGAATGAGTGGTGTGATGGTTAAGCTATTGTGCCAACTTGTCAATTGTGCCCAGTTGTTTGGTCAAGCAAGCACTGCATAATTGTAATTCAAGGACATTTATGGACTTTAGTTACCAATGAGTTTACTGCATAGATAGCTGATTACAGCTACAGCAACCAGGAAGATTGCCCTCAGCAATGAGTGACACTTTATCCAATCAGTTGACTGCCTTAAAAGGGAAAGTGATTTTGTTGTAGAAATCTGATCCCAAAGAACTCAAGCAGCACTTGGAGGAGCGGAGGAACACAACTTTATTATGTGCAGGCCCAGAGAGGAAACCAGTTTCCAGTTTCTGGGCACCCCACAACATTTTCCGTGGGGTTATATAAGTTTCTATTCATTGACTAGCAGGTTGCTAAGCAAAAGAGATAAAATTCCTAAAGCAAGAGGGCAGGTGGTTAAAATATTTGCTAGTTTAGCTCAGGGTCATAAGAAAGGGAGCTATCCTTTGTTTAGGGTTGTAAGTTTTAGTTCAGAGACATGCTGGGTGTGCTTATCTTGCTAAAGATGGCCTGGGGAAAAACGGAAGAGGAGAAAGGAAGAGTGGGACCTTTTGTTCTTTTAAAGCTGTGAATTCCCACAGGGAGGGTTGGGGCCCACACTTCTCTTATCATCCCCCCCCCCTTTTGATGCCCCTTTCTTTCTATAGGGCATCATCACTTTGCAGTGGTTTACAGCCTCTCAGGGTGAGCATCTTAGTGGTTGTCACTCTAGATACTGTTGTTTCAACGAACTTGACCAGTGTATTCACCAGGCATGGGGCAAGCGCGGCCACCAGGATTATTATTAGTAGTGGCCCAGCTAGTGGCACCAGCCAGAGGGCCCACTGTCCGAGACCCCAGTTCCAGGGGGCACCCGTGGAGTTCTCTTGGGACTGGCTATGACAGCCTTTTGTTCTTTCCTTCAGGATGGCAGTCTTATCTTGGACTATCCCAGATGAGTTTGCATAAAAGCAACACTCCTCTCCCAGCGCCTGACATATCCCCCTCATGTCTTTCAGGAAGATATCATACTCATTCTTGAGGGTGAAATTTACCTGGAGACCTTCTCTGAAGTTAGTTAAGCTAAAGGGCAAATTGCAGGGGACCCACGAAGACCCCAATTCATGGTGGCTGCCACTAGATGGTTCCATGACCTGCAAAAGTGATTGACATCTGATGCTTTACAGAGGTACTTTTTATAATTGCAGTAGATGGGGCCCCTCTTCTCCTTCTAGGAGGCAGAGAGAGCCGCATAGGGGCCAAGCCCTCGACTCAGTAGTACTGCCCCTGTTTTTATTGCATCATTGTATCTGAAAGTTACTGAGGCAGACCTTGCCAGGGCAGGAAAAGGCTGGGACATGTTTAAGACCACCTGATCTTCCCAGGCACGACTGACCTGTAGCATCCACGTCTTAAACCCCTCCAGTGACCCTGGATGAAGGCAGGCTAGGATAGAGAGCAGAAACAAACCAAGCTGCTGAAACATCCTACTATGAAGTAGTAGGCCAGGGCGAGCAGCACCCTGTTTGTGAGAGTTCAGTCAGTGGGGGCTACAGCTGCGAGTCCAAGTCCAAGTATGGAGGCAATTAGTCCAATAAGGCCCAGTCCCTACAAGGGGCAAGAGTTTATCTGGCCAGCGCCTGATGTAGCCAGCCCTCGGGGTTCACATGTGAGCTGCGCCTTCAGGGAGCGTCCGGTTACTGGTTGCGCTGTTCACCAGTCCTGCTTTCTGTCGGGATGGACCCGCTTGACTCTGGAGTGATGAGCCCAAGGAGTAACGCCATCCGTCCCGGTTGGACGGTGTCGTCCTCTGTCACTTGGGCCGGACCATATGCCTCTTGGAGGGCATCTGGAGGGCGGGCTGTGCCGAGCGGATTCTCCGGGCCATGGGAGTCCCATCAGAGTTCTTGGCAGGGGCGTCCCCTGGGAAGGTAGGCAACCAGGTCAGTAGCGGGTCAATCGGTGGTTTCAACAGTGATGACCGGAGACATGGGGTCATGGGGCGAGGCGGACGGGAGAAGTTTCTCTGGTAGTGCTGACAATGCTGGTGGGGCCTAAGGCACATACAGTGGGGGAGACTGGCGGACATTCTTCCTTGGCTCCCTGATGTATGGGCGGCTTTCGGCCCCTGGCTGTTTGTGCTCCTAAGACCTTAGTCTGTCCCTGTTTCCCTGTGCACATGCGGATTCACGGGGGCATAATCTGGGCTATCTTTAGTCAGGAATATATGTTCAGAAACTGGTCTGGGTGGCCAAGGGTCAGGAAGGGGAGCAGAAGGGGCGATTTGACCTTTGTGCCTGTTTTATTTCCCCCTCAGAGAGTTTGCACCTTTATTCTTAAAAGGGTGCTGAAGGGAGATGTTCATTCTTCTGTAACTACTTCCTGTTGATTAGGGGCAGTAGGCTCTACCTAACAAGGTGTAAAGCCCTCTGCCTATTCTATCTTAGTTGGAGGAAGATGGATCTGACATCCTGTATCTGACATCCTTCAGCCATCCTGAAGTCCCCTTATGGCTAGCAAGATGTTGATTATGGAAGAAATAAACTTGATTAGAGTTTTGAGAATATATGGTCCCACTAAGAGGATACTGGACCACAAAAGTAGAAAAAGCCAGGTGCCTGTAAAGGCTGCATTTTTCCAAAGATGATGGGAAGCAGTATTCTTTTCATTGCATTGAGCTGTTGGTTAACTTCAGAAAGAAGAGATTGCAATAGACAATGAGGTTAGGTATAAATTTCTAATCTTAGCTCCTTTTGTAGGAGAGGAATGAGAAGAGGCATTGGTTTTTTTAGTTAAGTTACAGGAAATGAAAACAGACAAAGTTTCTTAAGGGGTGTCCTATTTGCCCCTCCCCCAACAATAGGCATCTGGGCTAGAGTTAGAGAAAACAGTTGGCTTTGACATAGACACTACTTAGCTTTGTCTCTTGAAGAGGTATCTTAGGCCGTCCAATGATTGGCACTTGTGCATTTCATCAGATGCTTCTGGTGAGTTGGCACTTTCCTGGGCACCTGGTTTCACTCAGGATTTGTGTACCAAGCTGGAAATTCTTTTAACTTTAATAGCTGTGAGAATGGTCAGAACTACAGAGTGAAGCTCCTTCCACTTTGGCTATAATAGAAAGAGACCTGTTTTTTTGTCCGGTTTTATTAGAACCTGGTTTCCAGGTCCTGGGTGAGGAAAGGTTGCCCATGGACCATCTCAAAGGGGCTAAGTTGAAGTGGGTCTTAGCCACCACGTTTGTCATTTCCCTTCTGGTGGGAAATGCTTAGCCCTGAGAGGATGGCATGTGGGTGAAGTTTATCTGCTAGCCTTCCCCAGGGTATGAGCCCTGCATCTGTGCAGGGGGTTTAAGGGGGAGAGGATGGTTATGCCTCCCATTGTTTGAGTTATTAATTACACACAGTGGGCAGCTCCTGGTAACTTTTGGCTTTACCAGGCCCTATCCTTCAAAACCCCATTTAGCTAAGCTGTTAGGGCATTCTTCCCCAGATGAGTGGCTTGGTGAAGTCCATGAAGGACCTTCCTTTGCACTGCTTCTGGCAGGTAGACTTAGTGTCCTTAGCAAGCCACACATTAGCTTTGAGGGTGAGCTCCAGGCTAGCTGTCCTGGTTTGTTCATCTGGAGTATACTTAGGAATGTTAGGTACTGGTACAGGTGCTGGAACAAGGACCAAGAAGGATACCTGGGTTAAGCACATTTATTAACCCTACTTAGAAAATTAACATGCTTAATGTTCTTCTAGATATGATCTAGAATAGAAAAGAAATCACCATAATCATCAGGCATATATCTAGAATAGGATATAGGTACAGTACTTAATATTAATTAATGCACTACTTAATGTATAAGTTTTTCTTTGAGCTGTAATTAATAGATTCAAATTCCAGGTTTGCAATACTTTACATGTTATGTCTCCATGGGAGCAGTCCATAATGCCAATTGTGTTTAAGTTCTACTTACAGTACTCTGGTTTCCATTGCTCCACTTGGTGTGTTCTTCACAGACAGTATGCTGTGGCACCATTGACCCTAGAGAGAAGCTAGGAAAGTAGGTTCCAGTATTCCACAGGCCTGTTGCATAGAACTCTTCAGCACTATGAAACAGTGCCAGTCTGGAGGCAATGTCCATTGTGCATCCGGCTTTATTGAGCCATCGTTGGCTGCTGCAGGAGTTTGAAACTGCAACATAGATTCCGTCAACTTCAGGAGCACAACCAGAGATGTAGTAGACACCGTTATTATTTTAGGGGTCAGTGACCAACTTAACCAATAACTCAAATGGAGAGGCAACCTGCAGTGTATTGAAGGCCTGGTTTGAATGCACAAGAGAATTTGACAATGCTGAAGTCTATCTCTTGATTTTTACACACTTTTACTATGAAGACGTTAATTAGCAGGAATTTTGCTTTAGCAGTACAGGAAAAATAACACTTTTCATTTTTCCATTTTTTTGGTTACCTGTATTGTTTTATTCATGAGTTTTTTTTCCTCCATTGATTCAGTAAATTAATTTAAGGAGGTTATTATTTCTTCATTAAGTCAAGAAGCTTTAGCTTCGAAAAAACATTTTTTTCCCTTCATTATCTTGACCTTCTACTTTAAAATCCTGTTCCAAGGATAGTGCTGTACAAACTTAAGTATTCAATAAGAAAAAAAAAATTGCTAATCTTTATTTTGTGGGAGGTTCTGTTCTATATTCATTAAATATATTTACTCATTTAATCTTCACAACAATCCTAAACCATAAGTATTTTGATTATCCTTACTCTACAGGTGAGGAAACTAACGTACAGAGAGTTAATTAATACAAAGTTTCACAGCTGGAAAGTGATAGAAGTGACAACTGGTCCAATTCTGTCTGGCTCCAGAGTCTGTGCTATACTCCTCTAGTATAGACTATATAGGTCCAAGACCAGATCCACAGATGATGGTTTGAGTCTCTCAACAACAACATAATGATATATAATACTTCAGTGAGAAAAATGGGTTAAAACAGAAATACAATTTTTCCCTTAAGAACAGTATACCATCTTTCACATTTTAAGTTTCATTATTAGTTTTCTCTACAGTTTGCTTGCTATTATTAAGATGGATTTTAAAAAATCCCAGAGTAGAACAATTCACTAGCACCATTATTAAACA
Organism: Chaetophractus vellerosus; assembly: GCA_004027955.1. Classification (NCBI taxonomy): domain Eukaryota; kingdom Metazoa; phylum Chordata; class Mammalia; order Cingulata; family Chlamyphoridae; genus Chaetophractus; species Chaetophractus vellerosus. Next base: position 9,285 of record PVKH010040835.1, read on the forward strand.
GGTTACACAATTTTCCTTTGCCACAGAGCAGGAGTATACTTAAAATCAACTCAAAAAAAAATAAGTTTAAGTATTTAGAGGAGTACCTACATCCATTTGTTATCAATTCCAGAGCCTCACACCCTTTTTAAAATCATTTAACTCCTAACCCAGTTTCTGATTAGTTTGAATACAAGGAACCACTCAAGTGAGATATCCCTTCACAGTGCTGTTGAAAATATATTAAACATAGATATCCCAGATCCCTGTTCTCAAATATTAAAAAGAGTTCATATTAGCATATAGAGGCAATATTCTTAGGTAAAGTCTATGTTTTACTGAGGTTTTATTTTCCAGAAGTTTAGATCTTGATTTCTATTCACACTTTTTGTAGGCACAACTGAGTTTAAACTGAGAAGGTTTTTTTCTAAAAGGGAGTTAGTTAAATTTTGAGGTGTATTTCTTTATTTCTTTAAGGAGACATGACATGAGGTTTCTAGCCCTCAGATCTCTGTTATCCTCCTTTACATTGGTTTAACTGGAATTCAGGATTTTATACAGAGGCAGCTCTTAGCTATACTTTAGTTACATAGACTAGCAGTAGGCAGAATTTCCCTACTCTTACAAAGACACTCCTATGAGGAGTTTACTGGTGGGCTAGAGACATGCCCATTATTCCAGGAAGAATGAAGAATGAAGAAGCACATTTTAGTTAACTGATCTGGTGTCCCAGAGTCCAAGGCTGACTAAAACATCCATCGCTCCAAATCTGGAGCTGATGCTCTGGATCGAGCATCCTTAAATCCAGAGCCCAGGACTCACAGGCATCCCTGTGGCCAGCCTAGGTCTTGGGAGATGCCTGAAACCGTGAAATTCAGACCAAAGCACCCAAGCCGATTGGTGGAAGAACTATTGTCCCAAACCAAAGTGACTGAGATAATAAAATCTCAACAGACATTTGGCTGCTTTCTGAATTGAAGCACCCAGGACTTATGTCCTGAGAGACATTTAGAGTTATGTCTCTGGTTCCTGCCACCCCAGAAATCAGAGACCCTGCCACCGGCAATGCCAGGCAATGCTGGGGTGCCGGGGACTTTGGGGGACAGACAGCCTCAGTGTTCCTGCCTAGGGCTCCCAAGCTGAACTGTGCTCCTTTTTCCTATTCTTACAGAGGCCTTAAAAAGCAGTTTACTCTTATGACTTTACCATTTAGTAGTTACCCAGTTAGGCAACCCATCAAAAAGCCCTTAAGTGATCAGGGATCAATTGCTTTAGCTAACAAGCTTTGTGGCCCTGAGGTGACAACTTTTCCACTAGCAAATGCATTTTCAGTACCAGTTTTTAAGACATTCTAAAGTGTTTTAACACAAGCCTGTAATGAGAAATTCAGTATTAGGCAGACAAAATGTGGTAAAGAGTGAGGAGTTCTGTCCTGTGACTCCTTGGGGAAGGGTATCTCACGGCATCCATCTTGGCTCTGCTTGCCACTTGCTTGTGATGACCCCATCCTACCCTGTGTACAGTGTCACAAGATAAACAAAGGAAGGGGTGCCGGGAAAGGCCACTAAGGTAGCCGCCGATCCGTGTCTTTCGCGAGAGCTGCGGCTCACCTTAGATAATGCACTGGATCAACTTTTGGGTTGGACATTACACCATATCATGTGGCCGCAGACTAGGTTGGGCCCACCAGATCTCGTAGCTTTTGGCAATGTAACCACAAACTGGATCGGCAGGTGCAAGCCCCTACCGTCCACACTCC
>PVKH010040836.1:0-11015 GCA_004027955.1 Chaetophractus vellerosus
AAAAAAAACAAGTAAGTGTGGAAAAAGGCCTAAAGCTCAGATATTTCAGCCTCAGCCTACACTAGACTTGTGAGCAAATGAGCCAGAAGCTGTGCCTAGACTTCTGACCCAAAGAAGCTGTGAGGTAACATGCATGTACTTTTAAGCAGCAATATTTTTAAGTTTTTACTCAGTAAAAGAAAACTAATACATTTATAGTTGACAGAACTCTAAAACAGGCCCATTTAACTACTGCTACAGGGATGTTCTCTCTACATACCTAGAGTTCAAAGAGGTCTTTACAGTATTAGGAATCTTATTGTTTAGCCTGCTTGTTTTTTATTTGCAGACACTGAATCCCAGGGGAATTAAATAATTTGCCTTAAGGTCACATAACTATTATCTGGAGACTCAGAATTGACCTCAGTGGCAGAAGTCATTGTGAAAGCAGAAGCATCAGGCCATTGGAGAACCAAGGGGCAAGGCAATTGGCTCCAGGAAATAACCACATGGAAGCTACTGAAATTCAGGATAGAACTAGTCTCTGGAAGACCTTGTGACAATATGTTAGGATCCATCTCTGAAAACACTGGAATAAATTCGAGAATGCAAATGATAGTTTAAAGCATTGGGGAATGAGACACCGATCTTTTCACCAGAACTGGAATAGAAACATTGAGGTTAGTTGTAGGAGAACAGGAATCCAATAGCTAGAATCAGGGTACAAACTCAATGAAAGGTAAGTACTGAAATGAATGATAAAAAGCCCATGCACTTTGGTAGGGGTTTTAAGAATCCTCCTACCTAGGATCAAATTTAGTCCCAAAGCCCAAGACTGAACAAATAGGTGAGAGATTCCAGCAGAAAGATTAAGAAGTTGCATGATCCCAGGAATTCACTGCAGAATTTCCGCTCCCATTTATCCTTTGGCAAGGGGGAAATGCTCTGCATGTGAAGGAATCATTCTTTTAAATCAGTGGATGTCTTTACTCATCTCTTCTTCCCACTCATCTCTGGAATTTTATCTTTCTTTTTATTAAAAAAGTGAGGATTTATTTCTGGGCAGAGGGCTCATCTAGCTAACACTAATTAGAACACAGCAGGGTTTTCACAGTGCCCATGTTCTTTCCCCAGGAACATGGGCCTTTTATGACTCATTTCTCTTGGGTCCTCCCTTTGATCCTACTGGGTAGAAGACTAAAGAGGTCTCCACTTCTATTTAGAGCTAAATAGAGCTAAATTGGTATTCAACACCAATTTACAAAAGGATTTTTCCTGCACAGGGTTTTAGGTAGAGGATGAGGTTTTCTTGGAGTTCTAATCCACTTTCCTAAAGCAAGATTCCTCCTGCCCATCTGTATTAGTCAGCCAAAGGGGTGCTGATGCAAAGTACCAGAAATCTGTTGGCTTTCATAAACGGTATTTATTTGGGGGAGAAGCTTACAGTAGCAAGGCCATAAAGAGTAAGTTACTTCCCTCACCAAAGTCTGTTGCCACATTTTGGAGCAAGATGGCTCCTGGTCTCTGCAAGGATTCAGCCTTCCTCTTCCTCTTAATGCTCTGTGGTCCCAACTTCTTCCTATCTCAGGTGTAGGCTGGCATAAGGCTCATCTCTCTATCTGGGGCTCGTTTACTTTCCAGGCTCAGCTGCAGCTGTAGGCTATCAGGCTAATCTCTCTTCCTGGGGCCTCTGTCTATGGAGCTGTCTCTATTCCTCTGTGTTCTTTTCCTGTACATAGTTCCATGTGAGTGTCTGTTTTATCAGCTGAATGGGCTAGGACTCAACGCTGAGTCACACTCTAAGGGCGTGGTTGAATCAAAACCCTCATCGTAACATATTTTAATTAGACTTCCCAATTGAATCTAATATAATCAAAGGGTATCACACCCAGAGAGACAGACCAGTTTACAAACGTAATATCTCTTTTGAAATTCATAAACAATATCAAACTGTTACAACATCACAGTGAAATTTATCATTTTCAACATGGCTTTAATAATTCCAAATGAACCAAGTTAAAGTTATTAAATCCTTAACTATCTTAGTACCTTGGTTTATCCTTAAGTCAATTAGGATATAGCTTAAGTTGTATATCCTCACACTCGTTTGGGGGTTTCTCTGTCCCAAACTCTGAATGAGAAAACATTTTAATACATCTTACCACCGGGACTATTGTTTCACAGTTTCACAATCTTTTCCTTTAGTCAAGAGAAACACCCCAGTTTTTTTATTCCTATCTTCTCCATATAACCCCTGAAACAGAATAGATACTAAATGAGTATTTATTAAATAAATAAATGATAAAGGAAAGAATGAATGAGGTGTTGATACAATTTACTATAAACCAAACAATTCCATGAGTAGGAATTTTCCTTAGTAGCAATTAGCCATGGAAGCCAACATGCCCAAACCCTTCTCCACTATGGTTAATGCTCTTTGGTTCCTGGCTAATAATGTCCAAAGAAATGAATGTATATATTTTATATCATATGACTTGTCACTAACAATCTTTGGCATAAAGCAGGAAATATATTTACGAACAGGGCATTTCTAACATCAGTTCATTATGAAGACAGTGCAACACTTTCTTCATTACTTTTGCATGTATTTGTGACAATGTATTATTTACAGAGATTGTTCTCTAACAATAATTGATCAGTAATAGCTTTTCAGAGTGAAGTAGACCTTTGCTAGGTTTTTACCCTCTAATCTTAGGCTTCAAACATCTGGAGTAGATCATTTTACCACAGGTCTTGAGACCATTTCATTCAGGGCTGGCCTCACCAGCATGAGTTCAAGGTCCTTTGTAGATGCCTCATCCTCCTAGCCAGCATGGTGCTCCTGCCATTAACCGTCCTGTCTCCAATATACGATTCCCTATCCTGCCCTCCATATGGAATTCCAGATATGAACGCTTAGTCGCTATGAGAATAAATTACTCACTTGGGTCTCCTTTCCCTTTTGAAAGAATAGCAAACTTTCTCTAGAACCTCAGTGCTAGAATTTCACTTCCATGCCCCCATAAACTTATACAATAAAGCCACAGACAACACTGGGACCTCAACAGTATGCTGGAATGATGAACGGACTAAACTGTGGCTAGAACTATCTAGCCAAAGTGTAAAACAGACCTTCCTCTAGCCCCTGCTCAACCATGTTGATAGCCAACAGCAGCCAATCTATAAGCCAATTGGGTTATAACTAATGGATGGTAACCCAGAAGCAAAATTAACAGATTAATAATATGGGACTTATCACCATAGACTAACCCCTCAGGCAAAAATATTGAATAGGTTGTCAGGGTCCAGTTAGCATAGTTCCACATCAAGATGCAGACTCAGCAGGAAATGGGAGTATAAACAAGACTCTAGTTATAGCCCCACTTAAATGGACTTGTTACTCCTACTGGGTAATATTACAGCTTTCTGGTTACCCAGGGTCCCAGGAGCTAACTTTGAGTTAAACAAGAGCCAAGCTAAGGATAACAGAGCAACTTGCCACTCACCAAAATGGTTGGAACACATCTCCTAATAAACCACCAGATTTAGTTTTGATCTACTCAGGTTATGCAGAGTCAGGATTCAAACCCAATCCTCCTGGTTCATAAACTTTTTAATTACTCCATGCTATCAGAAGGCACAGAAATGAAAAATTGAAACATTTAGTGCACAAATTTTGAACTTAAAGTTCTATGATAGGCACTTTTTTGAGTACTGAGGAACAAAAATGAGAAAAGCAAAATATTTTCCCTCAAACTCACAGTAAACAATCACAATGCAATGTGATAATACATGCACAAAATGCTATGTGAACCCAAAGGAGGATAATATTTACATAAAAGTTTAAACAATGGAAGTGACACCAGATGACACTTGAATGATTCTTGGGAATTAGGGAAAAGGACAATGTTGTCATTTATTATTTAGACTGAAAGGAAACTTCTTTATTTTTATAAAGAATATCTACCAATAGCCTACAGCAAGCATCACCTTTAGTGAAACCCAAGAAACTAGGACACCCATTATTATAACACTATATATTTTTCTGGAGGGCATGAATAGAAAATTATAGACTTTAAAAGGAAGAACAAATATTAGATGACATGATTTTCATCTTAGAAAATCCTAAGCAAATCAACTGTAAAAATAGAGCAAGTTCAGTAAGATGGCACAAAACACCTAGAAAAGTGATAAATTTAAGAGTTGTGGTAAACAGGGATGTGAGAATCAAAAGAAACAGAAGAATCTAGAAAGACTGCATGTTTTCTATCTTGAAGACGATATTAACCTAAATAAGGGGTACTGGATCAGGAAAATTCCAGGGGTGGGTGTTGGGTACAGGATGAAGGGAAGGAGCCTGGTTTTGAATACAATATATTCAATGTGTTTAAGGTGATCAATGCTTTCAAATTGAGGTTCCATTTATGTATTAATAAGATTAGTTTAGGACATGCTGCAATAACACACAACCTCAAAATCTTGGTGTCTTGACCCAAACAAAATTTATTTTTCACTCTCACAAAATCCAGTCCAAGCTGTGAAAGACTGAGACCTCCTTCACCACGTAGCTTTGGTATCTGGTAGCAGGGGAAGAAGACACCGGAAGGTGATGTGAGGTGTTTTTAAGGACAAAGTCTAGACATATCTTGCCTCACTTTCACCAACAATCCATTGGTCCCAACTCAGTATTCAGTCATGTGGCCAAATGTGACTTTAAGAAAGGTTAGGAAATACAATCTTTGCATTGTCAAATTAGAAACTGCATCTGACAATGTTAAACAGGACAGGAAGATTTTAATAGGGGCTGCTGGTGCAGGGGAGGAAGAGTAGAGCTCAACTCTATTGGAAGAAAGGACAACCAGCTTTTTAAGGGCTGGAAGTGGGTGGGAGGAAAAGCACTGGAAGATAGGAAGGAGCCTTGATGACTGGAATGGGCAAGGGACAACTGAGATTGCAATTAGGTACACTTGGTACTGAATGTTTTCTTTTGTGGTAATCAGGCCACCTGGAGTCTCTAAGGGCCAGGAGGGAGGAAGATGAAGGTAAGGAACTGCCTATTAGGAGCCTTCAAGTGCCTAGGTGAGGGATTGGTCAGGGGCCTGGAACCAGGAAGAAGCGTGTCTAAAGTTTCCTCACACTAAAGGGAAGTTAAGGAACAGCTTCCCTGACAAAAGAAGATGAGAGAATGTAAGATTTTCATTATGTTTATTTTCTAGGTAGTGGATAAAGTTATTAGAACTCTAATTTCTTCATATGGAAAGTAGAAATAATAAGATCTTCATTATCTATTTTACAAGGTGGTTGTTATAAAATTAATAGTGTGGAAGAACTGAGCTCTAAAACAGTGCGCAAAATAAAAATAGATTTTATATATGGCATATTTTATACTCTAGAGATATAAACAGAAAGGGCTGCACTTACTCTCTGGTGTTCTTTGACACTTGCTGTGTGGAATGCTCCCTGAATGAAAATGTGTACCTGCATTTGTATGTGTGGGTGGTGTCTGGTCAACTTTTCACAAATGTGACCAGCAAAGAATACTGGCCAGTTTTTTTTTCCATTTCATTTCGTCCAGGGGGTTGGCAAAGTTTCTCTGTAAAGGATACGATAGAAACTGCCTTTACAGTAGAGCCTGCAGCTACTCAACTCTGCCATTGTAGTGGGAAGGCAGGCATTGGCAAAATGCAAATGATAGGTGTGGCCACGTTCCAATAAAACTTTATTTACAAATATAGGCAGCATACTGACGACTCCTGAATTAACCAAAAGAATTCTTTCTGCACTCATCAGGACGGCCTTAGATACCTAAGACTTTGACAGTGTATATGTCATAATTGTTTTGTGCCGCAAATAATATCTATCAGCAGTAGTGGGTGAGCAAAAACCTTTCTCCTGCTCCAGGATAGGCACAGGGATAAATGAATAAACATATGGAGACTAATAAAACATTTGTAACAGGGAAATCTTCATGGATACGATTACACAGTCAAGATGTCATAAAAAACAGGTAAATATCCAGATAATTTAAGAAGTGTCAATTCCCTCAATGAAGCTCAAAAAAAAAAAAAACGATCATAATCAAATCATACATTCTCAATACTGTTTTTTTTTTTTTTGGAGAGAAATCCTTATGTATTAATAGCTTTTCTTGGATAAATGCTCATAGTGTTCTAATAAACCAATAAAGCAACACTATGTATAATTTGTGCTGCTCAGTATCTTATAAACAGACTGATGCCAATGGTCTCATCTACAATTTTCTTCAGCCTGTAAAACTGTCAAAATCTTGATTTACGAAAGGACTTCACATCTACCGTATCTGTTATTAATGTTTTTCTTTCTACTTTCACATTTTATGCTATACATTTACACAATCCTCTGTTGATTTTGGAATGATACAGTGGACTGCAAAACAGTAAATTCTCCACTAGTTACAATATGAAAGAACATAAAACTTACCTTTGACAGAAAAGGAAAAATATGAGTATTGCTGTGAGATCCTTTTATTATCTTTACAACAGCTGCTAAAGGAAGGTCTTGCTCCAAAGACAATATTAGAGGTTTGGAAAAAAGTCTTATATAGTTGCAGTAGCATATGCATGTACTTTCTGGATAATAGGTTAAAACAATGGAAGCTAATTATTCTGCTGGGTCAGAAGCCATTCACAGTAAAAAGCCTGTGAGAGAGGAGGAAGCTGTTTTCACCTCTCAATCCTGTCCATTGGGGGCTGAGTAATGTGAGCTCACTCTGATTATACTAAGACTGTTATATCTGAAATACCTTCATACCTGTTTTAGCATTATCAGTAATATAATTTGACCTGGGACTGAAGCTTTGCATATAGTTTCCCATTTTCTCACCTTTGATTATTCTCTTCTTCATACAGCTCCTTACTGATCCTATACTCAACCCCTCAGCAAGTGTAGGTCTGGAATCTTACCCTTTAATTACATTTGCTGTGGTTCTAAAACATACTTCTGCTAGGGAAACACCTGAAAACCTTACCTAACTGGCAATATAATGATTTTAGAGACCCCTTATTCCCACCTTCATTTGCAGCTTTCTTGCAAAGTTTAAATAGGAAAACTTCCTATAACCCAGTTTATAGAGACCTTGGATTATATTGATTATATTATTGTGGTCTCACAATAGTTATATTTGTGATTATAATAATTGTGATTGAAAATCTGCTATTTAGAGCTATAAAGGTAATTACTTCAATAAAGATTTATTGATCTGCTTTTTGCAAAGGACTCTTCTAAGAACAATGGCAGATTCAAGCAGATGAACTGTAAGGGACTATTAGGCATAGAAAGAACTTGACAATCAAGCCCAGACGATAAGGACTATAACTAAGCTTTAAACAACTTCTGTGAGTGTCAACAAATGAAGATTAATTATATTAATTATTAATCTAGAAAATCATGAAAAATCAAGGCTGAACAGAATATTTTCCCTGACAAATGCTCTTCCTAGTCCTATCTTACAGGCTGCTATCAACCATTTAGTCATTCAGGCCTGAAAGCTTGGAACTGCCTTGTAGTGGTTGACTCCAGCACTTACAATGTGAAGACTTGGGCTAAAAGTGTGCCTTCCCAAATCACTAGCTGTGGACTTTGGGCAAGTTGCCGAATCCTTTTAAATCTCAATTTTCTCATTATAATATGGCAGATAATCATTCCTACTTCTCTCATTGGCCTGTGATGAGGCTCAAATAAGATACTTTGAATAGATGTTGAGGTAGATCACATAACTCTTTACAAACGTGAGGTGTTTCCATTTATCTTTCATTCTCCTGTCATTTATACCACTTAGAGCACACAAGCATTATCGTCCTGATCCAGTAAATTTTTATTACTGAAGACCACAAAGAATTGGGATGACTAAAGAACAGAGATAGAAGCACCCCCTGCAACATTTATGGATAAAGAAGTCAGAGAAAAAGATTTTTCCATCAAAATGGGAACATAGAGTGTGGAAGAACAAGAGAGATTATAGTTATTATCATCATGGGCCTTGTAGCAGTTTGGCATTATGTATTATTTCCAAAAACAGATATTGGATTATGTCTGTTCTTCTGGGCGTGATTAAATTATGATTAGGGCTTTGATTGGGCCACATCAGTAGGGCGTTGAATCCTCACCCCTTGGTAAGTGGGGACTCAGATAAAAGACATTGGAAAGGACAGAGTTGGAGTTCTGATATTGAGTTTTGAGCTGGAGCCTGGGAAGTGAACATATAGGGGAAGAACACAGAGGAACAGAGACGGTTCCTTAGACACGGCAGAAGACACAGGAGAGACAGAGCTGTTCTCCTGATAGTCTACAGCTGGCCTTGTGGAGAGAGGCAAGCCTGAGCATGGAGAGAATAGCACACCAGGGAGAGAAAGCCTAGAGGGCCTGATGGCCTACAGTTGATATTGTAAGAAGCTGTGACCACGGAGCCTTAAGAGCAAGAAGGCTGAATGTCGGCAGCCCTCTTGCCCAAACACGTGGCAATAGACTTTGGTGAGGGAAGTAACATGCTTTAAGGCCTCGTAACTGTAAGCTTCTATCCCAAATAAATACCCTTTATAAAATCCAACAGATTTCTGGTATTTTGCATCAGCACCCCTTTGGCTGACTAATACACGCCTTAATTTTTCAGATGTTTTGTAAAAGAGAAGGCAAGTTATGGATATAATTCGTCCTTCCTTGGGAACTGGATTATGTCAATTGTACCGATAGTATTTTATAGCAATATTTTACCTTCTAGTAAAGGACTCAGCGCAGGATCATTCAGTGCATCTAGTTGCTCTAGGTTTTTGACCTCCTATAATCGGGAATTGTTTTTCAGTTTTTATCTTTTATGACATTGAAATAGGTCAGTCACTTATAGAATGCCCCTGAGTTAGAGTTTGTCTGATATTTCTCATCATTCGACTCAGTATGTGCATTTTTGGCGGCATGCTACATAAGTTATGTGTATTCACAGTGTATTCCATTAGGAGAAAAGTGATGTCATCTTATCTCATTATAGGTAAAGTTAACTTTGGTTAAGTTGGTATCTATCCTACTTCTCCAATCAAAAGTTACTGCTTTTCCTTTTGTAATAAATAATTTGTGGTGAGATAATATCCAGAAATATCTAGTCCTCATCAGCAGTTAATTCACTATTACTAGCATCTATTGATGATTCTTCCCTGAACCAATATTTTTATAATGCTTACAAACCATAATTTTCTAATTTTGAAATGCCTATTACTTTTACTAGATGGTATTCTACTGTATAGAAGAGCTTCCCCTTTCTTCTACTTGAAATGTTCGTTCATTTTTATCAGTATAGACTCACGGATTGTTACAAAATTCAAAGGGCTATAATTCATTGTAGTTCTTTTGTTTTTAATTTTGAGCTCAAGTTGCTCCAAATTTACCCAATGGGAGCCCTTCACCTTGGCTCCTTTGTCCTTTGGACCTGACCCTCATTTCATGTTAACTGTACTTCTAGTATTCCAGGCTCCTCTCCTCTTGTTTGGTGTGTGTACATGTGCACATGCATGCTCACGCATGTGTAGAGAGTGATAAGAACAGAGGTAGCAAAATGTTAATGGTTGGTAAATCTGAAAGAGGAGAATATGGAAATTCTTTGGATTTTTCTTGCAATTTCTTTTTAAATTTAAATTATCAGAAAATTGAAAAAAACAAACAAACAAGCAAACCAACTAATTTTCTGCCTAATTAGCCTTTCTGAATTGGCCTTTTCCCTGCAATTTTGGTGCTCCCTGGCAGGGGGAGTGATGCTGTGATAGTACTCTACCATTAGTAATATGCATATTTGTAATTCTTTCAGAAGTGTGTTTTAATTTTCAGGCTCCATTGGAAAACAATATTTCAAAGTATAAAATGCACCCAAGTGTTATTTTTGCAAGCTGTATAGGCCCTCTTATTTCTCTAGAGATTGCTATTGTCATGAATCTTCAAACTAAAGAGTGAGGAATTTCATGTGAAGGACTTGTTGTCTACTCATAGTCTCTTGGTGATGCAGCGTCATACTTTTATGATCTGTACACTGTCAAATCTCAAAGTTATATCTCCATCCTGGACATCTGCCTTGAACTGAAGATTTATATTTTCAGCTGATGATATAACATTTCCTGTGATGCCTAATCAATATCTCAAAGTAGACGCATCTAAAACTTAACTCCTTGCCTTTTTCTGACTCTGAAACTGATAATCCATATATTCCTCTCCTTTTTTTATTCTTCTCTACAGCATTTAGCTCCTTGTTACATCCAACACAATTTGCTTATATGTTAGTTTACTTTCTGTGTGTACCACTGGAATAGAAGTTTCACAAAAAGAGTATTGTCTGCGTTCACATCTACTGTCCAGTGCCTAGAACAGTGCCTGGCACCTCTAAAGCACTCCAATATTTCTTTAATAAACAAATATCAGCGGTGCAATATTGTTGCTTTAATTCCTTCTTCAATTGTAAAAGGATCCTTGAAGCTTAGTGAAAAAGGATTTTAGAGCAGAGAATTAGTTACTGATATATCAGTAAGGATATATTGTTATTATAGTGTAGATTTTACATGAAAAGGTATAAAACTACAGTTGTGATATTGGATATAAATGTAAAGAAAAAGGAAATTATAAAATATTGCTGATATTGGGGACCTGATTGGATGGATGTATAGGTTGTAAACAATTAATATAATTAATAAAATCATTCAAATAAGCAAAGCCTAGATGATTGAAAGTCAGTATTGTGTTGCCATTGATATTAAGCAGGACCTTTCAGGAAAGGGGAACAGGTGTCAAGAAAGGAGGTATTGTAAATTGAGAATGTAGGAGTCAGATACTGTTTTGGTCAGCCACAGGAGTGCCTTTTGAAATATACCAAAGATTGGTCGGTCTTTATAAAGGGTATTTATTTGGGGTAGAAGCTTACAGTTACCAGGCCACAAAGCATAAATTTCTTCCCATACCAAAGTCCATGTCCTGGAGCAAGATGGCTGCCGACGTCTCCAGGGTTCAGGCTTCCGGGTTCCTTTGTT
>PVKH010040837.1:0-11024 GCA_004027955.1 Chaetophractus vellerosus
TTTTTGAATGTGATTCACAAATTGATACAAATTTTGGCAAAAGAAATATTGCAAAGTATGATTGTAAAAAAATTTTTATAATGCTATTTCTGGCAACACCAACAATTTCCATGTCTTTGGTTGCTTACCACTACCACTGCCACAACAATAAATGTGCACAATTAAAATAAAACACAGAGATTTCTTATTTTTTGCTGAGTTATTAGAAGATAAAGAAATAACAAATAAGTTGGCTTTTTAAGTTTTTTTGCTTTTGGTTATATCACACACACACATCTTATCAAATATAATGGCCACATATCCATTTTGTTTCAAATTTAAATGCTTTGTAAAACTTTTAGAGATCTGTACCAATGTAATGCCAGCATTTTTGAGATGGAAGGAACAAAATGGAAAAAAGTACAATGAAAAGACGGGCTCTATCAGAGACACCTAATTTACTTGTAAGCCAGATATGTATTGGTTTTGTATATGTATATGTATATGTAATTTTGTTTGACAAATAGTTAAGAATTTATTTAAAGTCTAAAGAAAAGTACTAATCACTGTTGTCAAAGAGAGGATTCAGAATTAGGAGGATAAAAATTGTATTGAGGGGGCCGGCTGTAGCCCAATTGGTAGGGCGCCGGTTTACCACATGGGAGGCTCCGGGTTCGGTTCCCGGGGCCTCCTCGAGCGGGCAGACCGCCTTGAGAAGGCAAGCCGCCGCAGGCAAGGCAAGCCGCCGTGGGCAGGGCATGCCCCCACGGGCAGGGCAAGCCGCTGTGAGCAGGCAGGCTGCCGCACGGTGAGCTGACTCGGTGGGTCGCCGCAGCAGGGAGAGACAAGCAGACACAGAAGAACGCAAAGATGAACACAGCAAGAACAAGCAGAAAGGGGGGGATATATAATAAATTTTTAAAAAATCTTTATATATTGACTTTATTTTTCACATTTGTCATATACACTTGGACTTTTATGATCATGTTTGTAAACCAAATATATGGTCTTAGTTATTTTTATTCACCAGAATATTTAAAGGCAATAGGAAGTCTAATTATTTATCTTTCAAGAACTGTAACAATTGTCACTAATACCACATTTTAGGAAATGTTTATTGGGAATGCATCTTTGTTACAATGATTGAAATGAGGTGCTCTGTTGTATTATAATAAGTCACATTATTTTTGTACTTCAGTTATCCATCTGAAAACATTTCCATTTTTTCATGAGATAGTCTTGCTAAAAATGAAAACACAGGACAGCTGAACCAATTTTTTAATGTGCCTAATTTTCAGATTGGGGCATATTAGAGAAATAAATGAGAGGTATCTCATTTCTGAACAAGTAGTCTGCCTTCATTACCTGATTCTGATACTGACATGGGTACGTTTAAGAGGCATTATGGTGACAATTTACACATTCTGATTACATTATTGCATATTGTCTTCATGTCAACCACCTTGCCAGGGATTCAAATGATCTGTGAAGACTCCTTGGATAGCTTTACTAGTTTGTTGAGTGCCAAGTTTAAGTGGATCAAACGCTAACATTATTTTGATGTTGGAACCTCCACGTAATTCTTAATTTTTATGTTTCATAACATTAGTAACTTCTATCTACCCCTCTATTTCTCATTGTAATGCAAATGGAACTGATTCCCCTAATTTCTTCCATCACAAGGAGACTATTTGTCTTCAAATTTGTGACCCCATTCAGTAGGAAATCAGTCATTGCTTTGCATTTCTGAAATACAATTGTTTGTGTGACTGAGAGGAAGTCTTTGAAGATTTCTAGATGATCCTGAGATTCTGACAATATTGGCACACACTGCTGGTAGTGTGCCAATTCTGGTGTCTTGCTGGCCATTTAACCCACTCTGTGAGGAGAATGTCAGCACACCCAGTTCACTCCAGGGCAGGAGTCAACTAATGTATGTGTTTTGGACTGGAGAAAACAGAACGGCTAGACAATAAATGTAACCTTGAGATGAGACAAACACAATGGCTAGACAATGAATGCAATCGTGAGATGAGAATGTAATCTCCAGATGATGGTCCTCTCCCTCTGAATTCTCTTGTCTCCTATGTTAAGGTTATGCCATTGGAGGATTTCAAAATGTCAGCATAAAAAACAAAAACAAAAACAAAAACAAAAACAAACAAACAAAAAAAATGTCAGCATCATCTTCAGAAATACTCCTTATGGTGCCAAGTATCTATTAAATCAATACATATACCAGAAAAGGGGTGTGGAAATAAAGAAAGAAAGAAATAAGTTTAGCCCCAAGGCTGAAACTATTTAGTCTGAAATACATATGAATAGAGTGTGGAAGAGAAGACAGATTACCTAAAACTTGTAAAGGTATTTTGCTCTTTTGTTGGACTGATTTGGGTTTGCCCCAGACCTGCAGGAGGACACATTCACTCACTTCTGCTCATCTGGCCACCCTGGCAGAGAGGTCTGAAAAGGTATAGAACCACTTCTCAGTGCGAGGCCGTCCAGTAGTGCATCCTGGATTTCCATTTCTGGCAATTATGGAGTAGCAGATTATGGACTGGATTTATCTTTTCATTTTAAGCAACTAAAAAACTGGACACAATATATGAAACCTTTGATTTCAGACATTGGACAACAAGCAGCACAAGACTGTGACCCCGACAGAAGGAAAACAAATGAGGCAAACCCCAAGACTCTTGCTCGTCATGTCCCCCCTAGAGGTGGATGCCCGAGGAGGCAGGACCACCCTAACATTTGCAGGGCCAGAGCTAGCACCAGCATGAGGTCCATGTCCCACCCGTCTAAATATTTAGATGTTATAAATCTAGCCAACACATTGTAAAAGGAAGCATGTTCTATCCTCTCACTTTGACAAATGTACATTATTATGATAGAAAAAGCACGTTGATCTTGGTGCTGGTTACACAGGTGTGTTCAGTTTCAGAAATTCATCGAGTTGTACACTTAGGATCTGTACAGTATTGTAATTAGATTGAACAAACTGAAATTGCTGATATTTAACCACTTTTGACCTACGAAAATGGTAATTACATGGTTCGACTTAATATATTATGTATATGTATGGTTTTTATATGACTGAAATCAGCCAAGTATCAAAGTTCACTAATTTAATTACTATTGTGCATGTCTCAGTGTTTTACTGATAATGGTGCAAATATTTCTCAGATGCCATGTGCAACTGCTGAAATTACTGCATTAATTTGCTAATTTATGAGTACTGTTTAAAACTATGAATTGCATGTCAAAGGGAAGCAAGAAAATGGATGCTTAGCACTAATGGGAAATAATACTGAATTATCCAATATTCTACAGATTCAGGTTATCTGGAAATTGAATTTATCTCACCTCTCAAATCCTCCTCTTCACTTGTGAATAATTTAACATTATAGTTATTTTTAACTTATATCAACGTCCTAGTTCTTAAGGCTGACTATTCTTTATGTTAAAGGTTGTGTTCAGAATAGGAATTAGGTTTAGCTGCAAGTGATCCTTGCAAGTAAACTAATGTCCCAGCCAAAGGGTAGAGACTCTGAATTTATTACTAGGGCTGGTGTTGTTTAGCCTGTCTTCTCCAAAATAGAATTAGTTGAACCCAGAAAGATATATACAAAGTTAGTCTATATTCAAAAAGGTATGATATGATGGAAGAGACACAGATTTTTTGTTAATATTTATCTATAGAGCGATATGATTTTGGGTTGATTTTAACAGAAGACTGGTACTTAACTGCCTAAATTTCCAGTTACCTGCAAAGATACATTAGAGGAACAAAAGGTATTCCATGAAATTTTGAGAAGGCTCCTAAAATAATGGTAAATAAAATATTTTTCAAAAAATTGGCACCTTAAAAATCCCAAATTCTGTTGTTATTCAACAAATACAGTTTTTGTGCTTCCAATTATCTGATGTTCTACTATGTAGTGGAAATACCAAGAGGAATCAGAAACAGGCACTGCTTCTAAGAATTCACAGTCCAGTGAGGAAGAAATGATTAATACAGCAGATTACAACACAGTGACACACGAGCTAAAGGAAAATTATATGAGATGCTCTGGACACAATGCTTTGTTTTAAAATACAGCATTAAATATCCCTCAGTGGCTTATTAAAGGCTCAGACTTGTAAGTAAAGGGCAAGCAGTAATGAAATATACTTGTGTCAAAATATAATTTTTAAGGTCAACACGTTTCACTAATAAAATATGCTGAAGACATTTTTGTACAATGGATGCTTTTTGTTAGATCATTATCATGCTCTTTGGTTGTGTTCTGAGAACACAGGCCTTGGATTATATATTTATCTGGGGACTATACATTTAGAATTAGATTCTAAATTGTCTCAATGTCAAGCTCTGATTTATTTTTTCAAGCATGTTGAAATCATCTTAAAAAATATGTTTTTTCCCTTTTTCATGTGAGTACTTTAGATATCAAACAGATACAGTACAACAGGAAAGCCTGATTGATAACAAAAAACCTGCTGAAGTCTTTTATTGCGTGTCTAAATAAGTCAGTAAAGATACAGGTAACTTTGACTCGTGTGTCTTTGTCCCATTGCTCTAAGTATTTCCAGTCTCCATTGACTTGTTTCCATGTGTTTTATAAGCACTGGGTCAACTGCAAATTTAAACCTTTTTCTCTCTCTTTTTTATTTAGCTAGCTACATTCTGAAATAAAATTCCCTTGTATCTCTTACATTTCGGAACATTCTAGATGACCAGGAATAAAATTCAAGATAATTTAAAAAGTCTTACTAGTGAATAGAATAGGAACAAACTATGATTTTAAAATTTTTTGATCCATTAGGTTTCTATTATAATTCTGATTTTCTGGGGGAGGGGGTGGGAAGGCACAGCGGCCAACATATGGCAGGATTACTTAATTCCTTTTCCATTTTGTTTCTTCCTTGCAGGGCAATCTAATCTACCCTTAGAAGGGAGCTCAAGTAAGGGGATACCTCTCTCAGTTCTCATTAGAATCGCAAACCAGACCAAGCAGACCTACCAGAAGGGCAAATATAAAAAGAAAATGCCAACTATTGTCAAGGATGTGGAGCCACCAGAAGTCTTATACTCTGCTTTAGAAAATGGAAATTGATAGCACCACTTTGGAAAAAACCAATGGCAATATGTACTAAGTTTGAATGTATGCATACTCTGGGATCCAAAAGTACAATTCCTAGGTATATATTCAGCATAAATGTGAACATATATTGACCAAAAGATACACAAAGAACAGGCTAAGAAGTCCTATTTGAAATAGCCCCAAACTGTAAGTAACCCAAACACCCACTTCCTGTGGAATGCACAAATAAAAGTGGCGTGCTCAAACAGTAGACCACTACACAGATACTAGAATGCACAAACTACAACTACACGCAACCACGTGCATGACTAGAAAAGAACCCAGAGACAAAAACCACAGATGCATGATTTCCCTTACATGAAATTCAAAAACAGGGCAAGTTAGGAAGAGGTCATCCTGGGAAGAGTAGCGTGAAGGATAATGATTGGGCAGGGACCTTCAGGGACTTCTGGGTTTCTGGTTATATTTTGTTTCTTGATTTGGGTGCTGTTCGTGAAAATTCATTGAGCTACACTTCACTTTCCTGCATGTGTATTACACTTTAACACAATTCTCGAAGAATTATACTCAGCCCCAGGTGCCCCATTTGTTGGGGCTTGGAACCAGGGTTTGGTGTTTTACTTAGTTAATTTATTTTGTTTTAATGCCAGAAATTGGTGCTGCCTTTTGGGCAGTGCAGGCTGTACCCCTCCAAGTGGGACTTTTGATCAGTTGTTCTGGTCACTCCTCCATCTCCCAAAAAGATGCCCAAAAAACCATCATTTCCTTTCAAGAGGACAAAAATCGTCTCTGGTAACTGTACTCAGAAACCGGATGGCTTTTGACCCTGCCAGTTCCCTTGCAGATTACCTTTGGCTTATTCCTGTACGTAAGATAATTTGTTCCTAAGACTCTGATGTGGGGCCAATGCCACCTGTTGGACATTCCATAGAATGCCGGGGCTTAGGACACTAGTAAGTGGACCCTTCAGGTAGCCGACGTAGAATTCACCAAAAATGAAACAGCGTCACACATTTCAGCTGGAGAAGACTTGGCAAGATCCAAAGCATGACCCCAAATTTTTCTTCTTTTTGCATATGTTTTTCTAAATTTTATTATTCCAGATGAAAGGAATTCCATTTCTATATATTTCACATTTTCTTCTTATTTGTACTATCTCGCTTCCCTGATCAAAATTAAAAGCATATTTTCCTATTTTTACTCATAATTATACTTGGTCATCCAGTGGGTGACTAAAGCTCCATTATACCCTTAAATAATTTGAGTTGATCGATTAATAACATTTCTGGTAGAAACTGATATGAATCATAAACCCCGTTTAATACATTTTTTAAACCCTCTCCTTTTTAGCTCCATCATGGTTTCTTGATGTCCTATATTTTAATTTTTTTCCACCCGACTACAATCCTGTTTCCTCTTTTGATGTTTAAAGTACCACTTATTGACCATATCAGCTCCTTTTTAGGGTGGCCTCTTCATCTTATTTAGTGTTACCTTAGTACCTCTGTAAACACGTGGTTTCTAAAATTTCTAAAGCGTTTGGGGCTCACCTTGCCTTTCTCATCTCCAAAAACTGGAATGAACTACTCTTGAAAGAAAGCTGGTTCCTTTTGGTGAAGAAGAGTTTTACAGACCCACAACCGGGTGTCAGGGGAGGTATACGTGGATTGTTGTACATTATGACATGATGACTTTAGTGGGCTTCTCGTGACAGAACAAGAATTCTCTCCGGCTCTCTCTCTCTCTGTCTGATATAAATATTTAATATAGATTTCTTTCCTTTTCTATGATAACTTCATTTTACTGCTAATTTTAATATACTATCTGTCATATAATATCTTACAAATATATTTCCTTGATATAGTACTACTTCAGTTCTGTAAAAATGGTCAAAATTGTAGGAAGCATTCCCATATATGAGATAATAGGCCCAAAATTATAACTAGAAAGCTTTTCTTTGAAAGTTGTCACAGAAGAGTGAAAGCTGTTTTTAGTCTTTCCCAGTATTCATCTTAGAAAAAAGTACATTTGGGTTATAATATATTTCAATTATTCCTCTATATTTATACTGGATATAGTTAGCTTTCAATGCCCATACAACTTTGCTACATGCACAGAGGGTTTTATTCTCCACATTTAAAAGAGAAAAAAATCCAGAAAGTTAAAGCCACTTTAATTTTTAGTGCAAATCATTTGAATTGACTAAAATGTTATACCTGCACTTAAAATTATGCATGCTGGGGTAATTTTTATAATCACCACAGATAGAACAGTTAAAAATATTATAGTGTCCAGAGATAATTTAATTTACTAAAATAAATTCTTATTACCCAATTTCCAAGGGAAATCTTAGAATTACGAAATATTAACTTCTCCAATTCTATTATACTATCCTCAGAACAATTTAATTGGCATTTAGACTGAGTATATACGACTGACTCTGACGGTTTAACTCTGGGAAAGCATTACTTCCTAACCAAGAGAGCCAGAAGAGCTTTTAATCACATTTATTTAACATTCATATTTAACAATTGCATACCAAGCCGTTTTCCACAAAGTATTTGATGCAGCTTATGACGTAAAGCATAATATAATGAAATAACAGAGAAATGAGTAGTGTAACGAATAAAGTAATGTCAGGAATGAGGAAAGACAGACCAGAAATGTGGCAGCAATGGACACTGTGGTAAAGACTATGCTTGAGTTTTAATCTGGCAGCTGACCCAAAAGGAGAAAGTTAGAGGCGTCTACATCTACATGTTCATGCACTCATGGAGAATCTACTCTCCAAAAGAGGACACTCAATGACTGGTATGCTTTAGGGGGCAGCAAACCTGACTTGATTTAATGGTTGAACTCACTCACCCACTTCCCTACTGCAATACCCCTTTCTTTGTCAAACCATTGTGGACTTTGTGCAGAATGAGGATCATGGTTGTTTTATTAAAATCTGAACAGAGGCTAACATAGTTTTATAGTCGGGGAGAGGAATTAGAGTGGAGTGGACGAATCAAAACCAACAGAATTTCAATGCCCAGTATGTAAAAGTGATTTTGCAGTATCAAAATGCCAACTGCAAAACTTCATCTTAGAATTAAATTCCATATTTGGTGAAAGAAATAGTCCATAAGACATCATCCAAATGTTCTTTTTAGTTTCCAGCTCTAAACAGGTATTAGTAAGGGTACACCTACCGGCCATCTACCAGCCCTGGCCCCTGCTTCCCCATAGCCCTCCTCTTTTCTACTGTGTGCAGATGATCCCATTCTGCAGCCCAAGGGTGGTCTGACCGTGTGTTAAACCTGGAACCACCTGCTTATCAGGGTGGTAACTCTCAGTGGCAAGGGCCCCTCCCTTGGGGAGGATAAATGCCCACCCTCTGGCAGCTCAGACTCGTTTCTCATCCTGGGGAGTGTGGGCTGCCATCCACCAGCCCTGACCCTAGCAGTCTGATCTCCTCAAGGGACTGCACACGACGGGTCTCCTCCTCTGCTCGTGTGGAGCCTGGATGCTGTGTCATTTGCTGAGTTCCCAGGGCACACCTTACAGCGACTCCACAGGACTCTTACCTCCAACGTGTCACCAAATCATCGCTGATGGCTGGGCCGTCATTACACACATAAACATTCCAGGAAATTGATGAGTTTCAATTTACCATATGACAGCAATAATGGGAAAAGCAAGTCACCAAAACCTTGCATTTGCCACCCCATCAAAAGGACACCAGGTGTACTTTAATTATAGTGCTTAAGATGAGATCATATTTTTCAGTTTAGAGTTCACACAGCCAGGCTTTGAATTGCGTTTTCAGCATTAGCATCGTGGATAAACAGTTTCTTTGAGTTTGGAATTTATAATAACGCAAAAGAAATAGTAAAGACAATTTTACATGCATTTCTTTAAAGTCAATGATCTATGACAAAGAAAATGGAAAATCTGATGAATCCAACATTAACTTTTCTAAAACACTATGTGAAAATCATATTTAAAAGCAAGACTCATCTGTGGAAATAGATCTTTTTCCCCCCAATAGGATAACTAAGTTGCCATATTTGATATGTGTCAGGAAGAACTTATGAACCTAATTAAATTTACCAATGACTGCTTTTGGACAGGAATAAAATGTAGCCCAATATAATGTGATGACAGTGTTTTCACTCAATTTTATACAATTTTATAGAAATTAATCATAATTTTACATGAATAATAAACTACATGTGCATCATAATATTTTGTATTAAACTAATAATATGAAGTAGGCTCTTTTGATGTTGTAATATTATAACAATAATTTCTTTTAGAAAAAAATCCCATACAAAATGCATACTGCTTTGTCTAGGACAAACAAAGCTCGTTATTCCAATCAAAAGTAAGCCCGAAATTTTATGTCTCAGAATCATGAAATTGTCACTTCAGAATATATGTTTTGTTATGCCCATAGAAATTTATATCATTTTTATATTAAAAATTAACTTGTATTCTGCTATGATGGTAATGATATCAACAAAAGGAGAGAAGCATTTTTAACATCACTTATTGAACATTTGATTTTTAAAAACAAGCTTAAAAACACTATTGTACTAAATTTCTATGTTCTTTGAAATAGTAAATAATATTAACTAGAAATCACAAAATATTTAAAGGAAATTTTACCACGGGCCTTTGTAATTTTCAAATAAACCTATAAATAAGTCAAGTGCTTAAATACAAAATAACAGTGTATTGGTTTGGATGATTTTGGTCATAAATAACCAAAAGTACAAACCCAAAATGCCTTTAAAAATAAAGAAATGTCTTGCCCAATGTCGCTAAAAGGTTCAGATATAGGGTTGAATCTGGGGTTGGCTCATCTGGTCACTCCAGAATGTCATCAGCACCTGGTTTGCTCTAGAGCAGTGCTGTCCATAGAAACCGTGTATGAGCCATACGTGTAAGGCTATGGTTACTAGGAGCCACGTTAAAAATGCAAAAAGAAAAAGGCAGAATTAATTTCAGTAATGTCATTTTAACCCAGCATATCCAAAATATCATCATTTCCCCATGGCAATCAATCTAACCATTATTAATGAGATAAACATGTTTTTGGTACTAAATCTTCAAATCCAGTGTGTCTATTGCACTTACAGAAGAGCTCAATTTGGACTTGTTGCATCTCAAGTGCTGAGCAGCCGCTCGGGGTGTGGATGGCAGCGTCCAGTGCCTGCCCCGCCCTGGCCTGGCCCCTCCTGGCAGCCACAGGAGGGCGGGCTGCCCTCTCCCTGGAGCCTGGTGGGGTGAGAGCAGTGCTCTGAACAAGAGCCTTATTTCCTCGCTTGGGTCTGGTAAGTAAAACCCAGTAAACCCAACCAGAGACACCTGTGCTGAGTCTCATGGCAGCAAAACTGAAATCTAAGTAGGTTTCTATGCCCTGTACACACCTGGCTCGCCCAGAAAACAGAACTTAACCAGCCAGTCAGCTATGGCCGACTCCCTGTTCTTGAGCCAGCTAACGTCTTCAGTTAGCAGCCACCTGCATAACCACAGTAGGAAACGCAGTCCGCATTACCCAGTGAGGATTTCCTCCAGTGGACTCCCTTGTGCTGTCTATAAGAGCCCGTTGATCTTTCTTCAGGGGAATTCTCTGCTTCCTGGCTATTAGAATCCCCCCAGTTCATGAATTGGTTCAGTAAAACTCCCCGAGATGCTCAGGGTTTTAACAGGTCCCAAGTCTAGCCCGGAATCAATGGTTCTGACCAAGCAAATAAAATAGACCAATTGGTGAAGCCACCACTGTGGCCACTCCTGGAGCTCAGATGCTGTCAATTTCTTCCAAAGCTCATGGGCTACATGGCACGTGGGTGGCTACTGAGAGGAGACGCCGGGCACAGTGGGAAGGGGAACGGGGAGGGTGGCACTCAGGAGGGGGTAGTGGGAATGAACAGCAAACCTGTATTTCAAATA
>PVKH010040838.1:0-11016 GCA_004027955.1 Chaetophractus vellerosus
GCAGTGCCTAGTGAAGTGAGGCAGATCATTATGCCAGACCCTTGATATTGATGATTGTACTTATGGTCCTTTACTTCTGAAATTGAAACTAGCCTAGTATTATGTATTGCCTAAGCGTTACCTCCTGAAAGCCTCCTGTTGCACAAATGTGGCCTCTCCTATGCCAAACTCAGCATATAAATGCACTCTCTTCCCTCTGGCATGGGACATGACTCTTGGGGATGAGCCCCCCTGGCACTGAGGGATTATTACCAAGTGCCAACTAACAATGCATCTGGAAAAAGACCTTGACCAAAAGGGGGAAATATTAAATACAAATGAGTTTTTATGGCTAAGAGATTTCAAAGTGAGTCGGGAGGTCTCCAGAAGTTATGCTTATACACATCTCAGCAGGATCTCATTGACTGCCACAGTAAACAGAGCCTCAAACAGTGCGGCTCCTGAGGACTCTAGAGACATCTAAACACTATAAACAGGGCATACAAGTTCAGGAATTTGGCACCCTATCAGTGGGCCTTACTTTGGAGTTTATGCTCCCCAGGGTACCAGAGTTAGACTCATTTATAATTTCCCTACACATAGCTCTTCTGCTGCTTTTGTTTGAACCTATAATTAGCATTATACTTGTTAAATATATATGTCCCAGAGACTTAAATCTTTGGTCCGTTCACATGCTGGTTGAGCCTTGAATCTCAGCAGAGTTGCAACACCTACTCTCCAGTTCACTGGACTCATCCTGGACAACTAACAAGGAGATGATGATGGACAATACCCATCCTAAGGAACAAAGAGTGTCTGCAACTGCAAGCAAGATAGCTCCATCCATTTATCCCATGGAATCTAAGCCCCCTCTCAATCAGAAACAGAGTGGGCATCACCATCCCCTAATCCTCAAGATTAGGGGATGAACTACAGACTAAAGTAGACATTATTATTCTATTACAGACTTATTATTATTCTAACGATGGAAGAGCTTTAGTCATTGATATAGAGGCAGTGACCACCAGAGGTTCTGAAGGGAGGGAGAGGGAAAAATAGGTATAACATGGGGACATTTTTGAGATATTGGAATTGTCCTGCATGACATTGCAATGATGGATACAGGTCATTATACATTTTGTCATAACCTACAAAATTGTGCATGGCAGAGTATAAACTATAAGGTAAACTATAGTCCACAGTTAGTAGCAGTGCTTCAATGTGTGTTCACCAATTGTAAAAATGTACCACACTAATATGAAAGATGGTGTTAATGTGGGAAAGTGAGGGAAGGGGAGGGAGGGGGGCATATAGGGAATCCCCTATATTTTTTATGTAACATTTATGTAATCTAAAGTTTCCTCAAAAATTAAAAATAATTAATTAAAAAAAGTTTGCTAGTTGTCTGGAATATATACTAAATCTACCCTTGAAAACATAACATCATTTTTTTACCCTTCAAAAATCTGTTCATAAAATTATGTCTGTATCTGCTTTACAGATTTTTAAAGTTTTTTTCTTAAATGTTATTATAACACTTTAAGAAGCGTGATAATATACACTCAGTCACAGCAGCTACCTTTTTGGAAGCTGCTATTTTACTGGTAATTCTTTTAACCTCTTTTATATAAATAAAATGTGTTACTGTAAAATATTCAAACAAAACAAAAAAATATATAAGTAAGAAACCAAAAAATTCACTAGAGATAACCACTCTTAATACTTCGGTGACCATCCTTTAATATATCTCTTCAGACTTATACCTGTAAACTTACATATAAAATTTGGAATACTTTGGAACATATTTTATATATATATTATTGAGAACACTTTTTAAAGAATTTTGTTACATCCTGTCTCCCTCCCTTATCCATCCTGCCTCACCACTACCATAAAAATGTTAGAAAACTGTTTTTCTCACTTGAGAACATCTCAAAAAATCCCTCCAAAACCACTAATACCAAACTAACTCATTCTCTTTAGTGGACACGTAACATTTCATGGTTTAGGAGAACTGAAGTTTGCTTATCAATACCTCTAATGATGAGCATTGACTATGTGTCTCACTTTTTGCCGCTGTGAACACAGCTACAGTAAACTCCTTGCGTGCATGCTCTTAGATGCTGGTAGCTTTATTTCTAAGGGATCACTTGGGGAGGTGGTAAGTTTACTTATAATCTTAATAGATAGAACCAGAATTGCATTCTCACAAGACGTTAACAGCTCACATTTCCTCTTTGCATTTTATTCAATATTTATTTTTAGTGTTTATACACACACCTGTAGTTGGGGGTAATCTAGTGAGGCTGGATAAATTCAGTTATTACCCAAGTTTTACCTGGCTCATGGATTCTGTCACATGCATTTTAAAAGTAAGTGAACCAGGCCTTCCCATAACCGCGTTTCTAGAGCTACATTGAGCAGCCAAGTAATTAGAACTATAGGCAACAACTCTTGAAAGCCGCAGTGGAAAGTCACTCACTAGTTCCACCAGTTGTTTAAGTTTAGAATGCTGTCTGCATTCCATTTAGCAGAGAAAAACAGCTCCATTTTGCCAGCATTGCTTTCTGATCTTCATCATACTGCTATGATATTTGCTTCCAGCCCCTGAAAGCAGCATAAAATGTATTTTATATCATTGAATAGAATTTCTTTTATGCTCTGATTTGCATTATAAACTTAAAAAATTTTTCTTAAATCCACAAAATTTAGAGCTCTGTCTCAGCTTCTTTGCAGCATTCTTATTCTTTAAATGCTAAAAAAAATCAAGATCACCCATCAAAGAAATGTAATGCCATTAACCCATTGTACTGATATATGATGAATTATTTATAATCTAATTATTCTAATTAGAGTTATACCAAACACATCTAGGCTCAGGTTTCACAGCAGTGTTCTGATTGACTTTCTGAAGTACATAATAATTGGCATATATTTGCACAGGTAGAAATTGGAGCCTCCTCTGTTATCCTCCCAGGTATGCCCAGTTTCCTTACCCCTGGACTCTTATGCCAAACTTGGAGCAACAGATCAGAAAAGGGCAAAACATACTATTCAGCATCAAACACCTTATTTTCAGTCACTTCAAAAAAAAATTCAATTGTTCTCTACTATAACCACAGAAAGAATTTTTAAAGATGCATTAAATGTTTTCAAAAGCCTGCTGTTGTGGTTATTTGTTCATCTCCAAGTATGGTAGGAAAACAATCTTGGGGCATAAATGAAGAACAAACTTTGTTTAATCTTCTGTCCAGTAGCCGTTTATAAATAGAGTGGTGAGTGAGCCCCAAGTGAAACACAGCGATAATCACCGTCTATACGCTAGTCCCCAGTGAGCTGTATATTAAGGTCTGTCTGGTAATTTAATGTCACCTCTAGGCATAAACAAAGGTTTATTAAAATAGTAAGTAAAATATTTCTGAACATTGGATCACTTTTTAAGTTTTCTTATTCTGCTTCTGGAAATTAAGATAGTCTATATTGTGATGTTAAAAGACACGGATTGAGTCAACACTTGGCAGCATTTTATTTAGGCTCTATTTAACATGGCCCAAAGCAAATAATTTACCTATATTTGTCTTCAAAATTTTTTACTTCTGGGAGAAAAATTATAAAGGTGATGAGCAGAGTCCTTTTCTTCAGTTTCTTTTGTTCTACCTGCCTACCAATTTTACTTCCACTCTCTCCCTGCACAGCTCCCCACCTGCTTTACAATGACAAAATCACTGGAAGCATTTTTTTCCATGAAAATTAATCAAATAATGGAACAAATTCATGTTACAGAGACTGTCTCATGAATATATCTTGAACAAGCAGCATTGAAGTTCTGGTAGCCTCCCTATAACAACTGTCTCCAACCTGGCATCTGGTGGTCCCTAGATCAGAGTCATTCTTATTTTTCCAAAGAAAATAGTCTGGGGACATTGCCAACTCTATTGGGGATTTCCTTATAGAATCTCAGCAGGAAGGACCCAATAATATCTTAAGAAATACTAACTTCCAAAAATGTGATGTGGTATATCATTACACTCAGAGCTTAGTATTTTTTACCCTAAAGCAACAGCAAAACTCTACCTAATGGTCTTATCTGTCCCATTCCCTCCCACAAATGTCAATACAAGTATTTTTGAAGAAACTAGAGCTCATTATTCTTAAATTTCTCCTTATGATCTATTGATCAACCTATCAAGTCAAAACTGCAGTCAGAATAAAGCAAGTGATTTGTGAATAAAAGTCTACTACTAAGATCTTTTTATGTGTTTTTTGCCTTAAATTATAAAGGGCTATTTGGCACTAGTACTTCATCTACTGTGTATTGCTCAGTATATAACTAGTTGACTTTTCAATCATTGGAAAGGATATTTAATGGTAAAACTTGGTATATATTTTTCTAGCGGATGCTTGCAGTGACATGTATAACAAGTTTATTTTCCCACCAGACATATTTATAGGTAACAATTTTAGTTGTGGTTGCTAGCAAATCACTTTGCGATGGCTTCATGAGATGGTTTTAGCAGTTGTGACTAGTGTAGGTGCAGTTCTTCTAACAAAAGAGTACACATTTCCAGACCTCTGGGAGACATCTTCCTTTGGTCTTATGAGTTAATATTTTAATCTAAAGTCTACTTGATAAAATGTTCCCCAAAGCAAAGATTGTTTTCTTGCATTAATGAGGATATTTTCCTAATCTTCATCCAAAAAACTAGTTTTAAATGACAATGATGGGCATAATCTACTGTGATAAGTAATATCTGGGTGGTTTCTTTCCCCTCCAAAAGTGTATATTTATTTTTGTCTCTTTCAACAATGCAGAATGTGGACAAAACTATGTCACTTTATGAGCTTTGCCCACTGGTTTTAGTAAAAATAATTGCTTTACTAATAAAAAGAGTGGTACAGTAAGTTAAGAAATAAAGGATAGGCTGGTCTCCAAAAAGAAGAAAATTGCCCTAACGTGAGGATAAAGTTTAATTAGGGAAGCTCTGCAGTGCCCCATCTCATAAAACTCATTTTATTAAATTTATGTTCCATATTTTTGCCACAGTATATTGCTTTCTTCACTTAAAATCCAGGCATGAGGATATGAAATTATTTTCCCAGTCAGCCATTAGCTTCAGGGGACAGGGTTCTGATTTCACCAGGTTCTTTGTTCCCTTTGCCCTTTTGTACCTTATTCAAAAGTTTCAGCAAATTTGACCTCTGAGAAGATACAATTTCCTGTTAGGCTTATAGTTTGACTTTTTTGTTTGCATATTAGAACTCTGCTCAGAAGTAGCAAGTCTTACAGCTCAGGAGTCAGAGCTAATATCAAGTAAACTTTTGTTGCCAATATAGTTCACAATTGGGTCAGTTTCCTGACCACAGGCCTTAGCATCTCAATCATATTTTTTCAGGGTCCATTTTGGGGTAACTGGCTTGCATAGTTTTCTCTATGACTCAATCTTGAGTATTATCTGACAAATTCTGCAAAATATATTTGTCCCCAACATTAAACCATGCTGTTGAAGAAAAATAATGTGTTTCAGAAGTCTAGGTTATGTAGGGGGTATCCAATAACATCAAGACAAGTGCTTAACTCTCTTCTCTACTTCATTTTTTATTACCTCACCTGAACAGAATAGTCTACTGTCAAGTTTGGTTCTGTTTGAGAAGAAGTAATATTTCCAATTTATATGTGAATTGGGTTTCCAAATGTTCATTCATTAGCCAGATGCTTGGAGCTCATTTTTCAGTGAAAACAGTTTTGAAAAATGAGATACCAAAATGCAAACAGAGGCATTTGGGATCAGGCAAGGCAGGGTGGAACATGCTTGATTTTTTAAAATTTCAGTGAAGCAGAAATTACAGGACAACCCTGGCCTGTATTCACTATCAGATGCAGTGCCAGGGAGAAACCATATAGTATCCACACTGCTCCATGCCTGATAATGGAATTCTTCCTCTGTCAAATGGTTCAGGGCTTTAGCTCACTCAAGATTTGGAGAAACACTGGAGGACAAGCCGTGACTAGGTGATAACTTGGAAAGGGAGTAAAAAGGTAAGGTCAGGGGTTGGGTTCTGATTCATTTTATTATTAAATCAGGGCAGAAATTGTGGCCCAGTGTGAACATCCAACAGAGCTCTCTTACTCTGTCAGGGAACCCTAAGGGGCGGTTGTTTCTCTATTCTTTTATAGAAACATAAAAAGGAAACAAGTTCGATTTTTAAATAAAGGAGCTTTAAACCAATGATTTTTCAGACCTCACATGATTTCTTTCCAAATGACCTGTTTTCTAAGAGCAGTGCACAGGTTTAGCCCTACCATGCTTAGGTAAAATAGACACGCATCACAGTGTGTTCATCCCATTTCCTTCCCATAAGAAGAAGCGCTATATGGTGTGTCAGAAGGTCTGAGGCCCTGTAAGCGATCTATAAAATACTAAGCATTTCCTGTGGAAAATAGTAGAAAAATAATTTTATAACAGTCAAAATGCAAACAAAATAGTGAAAAATTTTAAAACTTTAATGCTAGGACTTGCGGAAAAGATTTACTTTACTGTGGATGAAGTGTTGGACAATACTTGAGGAAATTCTGAGGTGACTACTGTGTATTTCTATTTCACCAAATATACTTTCACAACTTATGGATTTTTTTCTTAATACATGAACTATATAGCACTACCATCCTTCTTGGCCTTGTTGGCTATGATTAGGACAAGGATGGCCAACTGATGGCCTGCAGGCCAAAGCCTGTCTTAAAGATGTATTGTTTAATTTTTAAAAATTTGAATTTGAATGGTTTGGAATGGGGCAGGCATGCTCTACCATGCCCTGTAGTTCACCCAGCTGCTTTACACATTTATTGGCTTCCTGCTGGGCCCCAAAGGCATATATTTTTGGCCCTACATTAGGTTACTTTAGAACGTAGAAATGGTAAGAAAAGCAATGTAAGAGAGAGGATAGGAAAAGAGATATGGGAGTAGAAAGAGAGAAGATAAAAGATTTTTCTGAGCTAACTAGGCAGAGATGTTAGAAGAGTAGAAAAAGCAAAAGGAAGATTCATTTAACAAATATTTATTCTAGTCTTTTCATTTGCCAATCACTGTGAAAACTTTGGATAAAAGAAAATAAGCAAAACAGAATAAGTGCCTCCTCCCATGGAGCTTATATTCTGGTTGAGAGAAATATAAAAAAAGCTAATAATTGTTGTCAATGGAGATTTAAAAAAGAAGAAAATAAAGCAAAATAAGGGATGTAAGCAATGGTGGATGGATGAGAAGAGATGCTAATGTATAGAGTAGCCAGGGAAGGACTTCTGAAAAAGTTATATTTAAGCAGAGACCTGAAGAGTGTAAGGAAATGGTCTTAGAACTATTTTGGTCAAGAGCATGCTTGACAGGGAAATATGACATGTAAAATCCCTGAGGCTAGAGCAGGGTGGTGAGTTAGAGGAGAAAGGAGACCAGGCTAGGGCAGGAAGTCAGGGGAGAGAAAGTGACAGGACACGTGGCAGTTGGCCAGATGATATAGGTCACAGACATATAAAAAGTAAAAGTTTATTCTGAGGGATATGAGAAGAGGGCTCTGAGAATAGTAGTGATAGGCTTGTACATGAATTTTAGAAGAATAACTGGTTCTTGTGTTGAAAGTAGAGGGGCAAGGGTGGAAGTTGGTAGCTCAGTTAGAAGACTTGCAGTAGTTCAGACAAGAGATGGTGGTGACTTCAGTTGGGTGATAATGGTAAGGGTCCTGATAAGTGTTTTGTATATTTTTCAAAGGAAAGCAAATAAAATTTGTTGATGGTTAAGAGGTGGAGTATGAGCAAAGGAAGTGGGTCAAGGTTCTCTCTGCCTTTGTGTATGTTTGAAAATGTCCACAAGAAACTGGGAGAATGGATTTGCATTTACAGCTGTAAGCAAAAATAGAGGAAGGAGCACACTTGAGGGGTGGGACCATGAGTTCAGTTTTGAACATGTCAAATTTGACTTCTACATAGCAGTGTGAAATAAGAAGTTGATTATATGAGTCTGGAGTTCAGATGGGAGGTCTGAGCTATAGATAGAAATTTGGAATTATATATATGGCATTTAAAGTTAGAGGAATGCAAATATGCTCGCTGTCCTGATTTTGTGATAATCAGGGTAGGCTAAACATTCGCTATATTAGAAACCATGCATGTGTCCCCAGACCTAGTTTTTCTCCCTAGGTCTGGTTTTTAGAATGTTGGTGATAAACTAAGCCTGATTTATTATATGACCATCCTGTATGGGAAATGACTGTAACTCTAGGTATCTTTGGTCAACTTTAAGCAATATAGCAGGGGGATGGATGTGGCTCAAATGGTTGGGCATCTGTCTCCCATATGGAGGGACCTGGGTTCTATCCCTGGGACCTCCTGGTAAAAATAAAAAATATATATCTATATAGAAGTCTCACGGGCCACCAGACCTTGTGTGTGGGTTTGCCGCCAGACCCCGCGAGCCACGCAGCAAGATGGTGACGAAACAGGAGAGTGATACAAGGGAGAGCCAAGACAAGACGTGCTGAAAAACCAAGAACTAAGGTGATGCAGGCGGTAGGACCCCTCTCTCCTGCATTGGAGGCTCCGAGGATCGAATCCCAGTGAAGACAGGAGGAGAAGGATGAGAAGAGAGGGCAGGAAACGGACACAGAGAGTTGCCTAGTGAATGGACACAAAAACAGCAAAAACGGGGGTGAGGTAAAAATGGATAAAAGTAAATAAATAAATAAATCCTTAAAAAAAGTATAGGGGAGTAAGATATGGACTATAGTTTATAGAAATTCTTTGACTATGTTCTTTCATAGTTTGTTTACAAATGTTTCACAACAATGCAAAGTATTTGTGGTAGGGTGATGTGTGGGAGCCCTGTATGATGTTATGCATGTTTGTTTTATAAGTTCACAGCACAGTGTTTACTGAACACTTACTATTTATGTATGTTCATGTATGAATGATATACTTCAATAAATTGTTTTAATAAATAAATAAATAAATAAAATAAAATTAGAGGATTAGATGAGATCATCTAAAGATTGAATGTAGATAAAGAAGAGATCTGAGGAGTGATTATGTTGGCATTTTCAAGTTTAGAGGTCTGGAATATGAGGAGGAGCCAGCAAGTAAATGGAGAGGAGAGTGACCAGAAAAATAGGAAGATAAAAAAGCCAAGACAAGAAAGCATTTTAAAGAAGGAGGGAGTGATCCACTGACCAAATGCTGCTGATAATGTAGGAAGATGAGAACTGAGAAATAACCATTAGCTTGATTAGCTTGTCAACATGGAAATCACTGTTACTCTTTGAGCCATAGAAAACAAAGCCTAATGGAGACGTTCAGGAAAGATTAGAAAAAGAAGTCCAGACAGCAAATGTAGTCAACAATTTTGAAAGTTTCTGTTATTCAGGGAGGCAGAGAAATGGGATAGTACCTGGAAGGGCATGTGTGGTTAACGTAGGGTTTTATTTTTAATTTTAAAAAGTAGAGAGAGGTAAATGTTGATGAGGCAGGGAACACAAACAACATCAGGAAGGACACTTTTGAGTAGAAAAGGAGATACAGTTTATACATGGAGGGTTTGTCCTTAGGTAAGCACAGAGACAATTTGTTCAATGAAATAGAAAGGAAGGCAGGATAAGGAAACACAGAAAGAAGAAAGTTTGTGGATTTGGTATTGGGAGCATGTGAAAGTCCATTCTGATATCTATTTTCTTAGTAAAATTAAGAGCAAGGTCATTAAAATCAAGAGTGAGAATACGAGATAAGGTGTTGTAAGTTTGAAGGGGAAGTAAGGTATGAAATAGTTGTCTAGGAGAATAATAGAGTGACTTGACTAATCAAAAGCAGTGTAATTTTCAGGTAGCAGTAAGGACCAACATGGGGTTAATAGCCATGAATTGAAGTGAAATCAGACAGCATACGTGTGTGTTTTCTTTCAGCCACATTCAAATGCTCAGGAGCAGGGAGGAGTAGATGGAAGATTGGATTTAACTAAGACCAAGTAAATTTGATGGTGAGAGAGTGGGGTAGGAGAATTGGAATGTATTCAAGGTAAAGATGATCGTGTTAAGCCATTGGCCTTAATTGAGGAAGAATGTAAATGAGGACATGAAAAGGATGAGGGACAAATGCTAAAGTTAATGGATAGTGATTCTCCTGGGGCTGAAAAATTATTAGAATAAGATAGAGAGATGGAAAGTAGTGATGGGAGTCTGTGATGTTTGAAATTACCAATTATTGGTGATAATAAAGCCTAAGACATGACCGTTAGAGCATGTGGCTGGAGTGACAAGATCATAGGAGGAGAGGATGTCAAGAGCCTGGGAGGCCAGGTTATTGCAAGGAACTTCTCAATGATAATGAAATCACCTAAATTATGAGAAGAGTTTTATTGGAGAGAATGACACTGGGCCAGGCACAAGAATATTCAAGGAATGATGGGGAGTGTATTAGTCAGCCAAAGGGATGCTGATGCAAAGTACCAGAAATCTGTTGGCTTTTATAAAAGGTATTTATTTGTGGCAAAAGCTTACAGTTACAAGGCCCTAAAGAGTCCAACTCAAGGTTACTTTCTTACCAAACTCTGTTGCCACGTGTTGAAGCAAGATGGCAGGTGATGTCTGCAAGGGTTTAGCCTTCCTCTTCCCTCTGAAGGCTTCAAGGGTCCAGCTTCTTCCGATCTCAGCTGTAGGCTGGCATAGGGCTCATCTCCCTTCCTGTGGCTTGTTTCTTTCTGGGCTCAGCTGCTCTGTTTTTTTCACAAGGTCAGCTATAAACTATCAGCCAAATGACTCATCTCTTTCCTGGTCCCCAGCATCAAGTTCTCTCCTGTTCCGTGTCTATGGAGCTCTCTCTATTCCTCTGTGTATCTTCTCCCATGTCTCTACTTCTGTGTTCTTGATTGAGTGTCTGTTTATATAGCCCACCAAAGGGGCAGGGACTCAACCCTGCACGCCCTAATGACATGGTTGAATCAAAGCTCTAATCTTAATATAACCAAGTAAAAGTAAAGCCTTTGAATTTCAATCAATCAAAAGGTA
>PVKH010040839.1:0-11015 GCA_004027955.1 Chaetophractus vellerosus
CCTCCCAAAACAGCTATTGAGCTGCTCGACCTCACTTATTTCTTCCCCCTTCTAGCATAATGGAGCTTGAAGAAAGGTTGAGGACTTGGATGTATTTCTGTTAGCCTCGTCCCAGCCTTCTCCTAGCCAGCTCCACTGGCCTCACCATAGGTGGTACCACAGTCTCTGGCCCCAGGAGATGTGAGAGCTGCATCTTGTCCCAAAGCTGGGCCTGGAGGTACAAGTCATCAAGAAAATAGATACCTGGACTCTTGTCAATGGTGTGATGATGCTTCGTGGAAACTAGGTTTCCCCTCTTAAGCTTCTCACCCCTCCCTTTCCAGAAACCTATAAATCACTGAGTAGTGACTACTGTCTGCAGGACCCTGCTCCCCCACCCCTCTCCTGGGGCTCCCTGCCAGGCAGAAGGCTGAAGACTCTTTCCAGAGAGAATGGACAGCAGGCAGGGATGCCCATCATTCATCAACCACACACAGTGGTCCGTCACTCTTTCCAGCAGTGCTCTGGCTGGCTGGGTGGGCGACACAGCCAGTGTTTTCTGAAAGTGGAAAGCACAGTCCAGCAAGAGTTCCTGTTAGTTGACTGCCCCACCTCTAGAGGTGGAAAGACAGAGGCAAGGGGTGAGCACCTTTCTCTTTTGATTTTGGTGGTTTCAGAATTAAAGCACATATTCTGTCCTGGGTGGATTCATAGCTCCTCTCCAACCCTCTTCTGTCTAGTCCCCCCTGCCCCCAGGGCCTCCTCTTGTAGCTTGTCTTTTGACCCCACAAAGAGCTTTTTCATTTTACCTGGCACACTTCAGAAATTTCTTAAGAGTCCCTGGCTCCTGAGCTCTGGCAGGCTTTCTTAAAGGGCAGCACCACCCTTCTACCTCCTTTAATCTTTCTCTGGTTTCTCCTTAATGGAAATCCCCAGCTCCCCTCTCTCTCCCTCCTCCCTGGAGATCAGGAAGCTTGGAAAAAGGGTATAGATTTGGTCCTAGGCTAGTCCACTGGAGACAGAGACATGATAGTAATGCTTTCACCCAGGGGAGGTGCCAAGAAATGCTCAACTCCCACACCAGAAGCAGCTAGAACCCACCAGACTCTCACCTTCATAATTTCTGAGCACTGCTTCCCCACAATATAAACAAAATCAGTTCTAGGGAGTTTAGGGCTGGGAGACATAATGGAGAGGCAGAGGAGTGAGGTATGGCCTGGCTGGCCTGGCCTGTATTCCTAAATCTGACCTTCAATTTCTGGGTCAGAAGTGTACTTCTAGGACTGGGTCCCTATGACCCAGTCCACTGACCACCCTAGTAGTGGTTACAAACCCAGGCTTTGGAAGCAGGCAGACCAGGTCTCTATCATTTATAGCTATAAAACCTTCAACAGGTTTCCTAATCTCTCTAAGCCTCTGATTTCTCACCTGTGAAATGAGAATAACTATACCTACTGTATAAGGTAGTTATGAGGATTAAATGAGATGATGTGTGCAAATTGCTTAGCCTGTAGTAAGCATTCAATAAGAGGAAGCTTTCTTCTCTGCTATACAATCTTGGTTACATTGCTTCCTTCCTGGGGCCCTGAAGTTATGGATTCCACAGGTAGTGGGGACTACTTGGGCCCTGATTCAGCAATCCCAAGGTCTCTAACCTGTTTGGGGAAGAATTCAGAATTGGGTGTACAGGGTCAAAAAATTGGCAGGGTTGGTATCTAAACCCTGACTCAACATTCTGGGCAAACACCCAGGAGGCCAGAGAATTGGATGGAGCGTTTGGGTGGGACTTCCAGGGAAGGTGCCAACTTGTATGATATTATCAGAGTGGCATGGAGGAAGCAAGGCCAAGCTGCTTCCTACCTCACCAGAATACAGGCTACTTTGTAGACTACCAGGCCTTTACCCAAATTGAATGTAAGCAGGGGTCACAGAGGTCACTGGTGGAATGTGCTGGAACATTCCAGGCCCTTCAGCTGCACAACACAACTCCTGGAGGCATTGAGCCATCAGGGGCTTCCCAAATTGGCTATAAGATCTTTACCCTCTACCATACACAGCAGGAGAAACCACCTGCTCTGAACATGCCACCAAGTTACCAAGAGGGAGGAATGTCAATCCAGCCTTCAGGGACTTTTTCATTAGAGAGACTTGACTGCCAAGGCCATTTTGTTAAGCTGGAGCCGTCTTGTGGAATAGATGAGTTGGGTTCAGGAAATCCACAGGAAAGACCAGGAATAGACACCTAATTTGGTCAGGGTTGAAGGCTTGGATGGAATGTCATTGGGCTTTATTCTTTCAGTCAGAAGCAGATTTACAATGCAGCAAATGAAACTTAAGAGTCAGAGCCCCTCACTTACACAGGTCCCTTCCAAGGCCCTGGAACTAATTCTATGTTTATTACTTTTTACTCTATTCCTTAAAAAGGGACCCTGAAATGATGTGTCAGGCCTTACAAAACCTGGAGACTTCCCCACTTTCAGTCTGCAGAACTTTTAGCCTCATCTCTCAGGAGTGGTCAGAAATATTAGTTGGAGAAACAGTTGAATGCTTAAGTAAGCAACATTAGCTTAATGTTGCTGGATGCCGTGGCTTGCACTGGATGTGGACAAGAAATAACAGAAATGGGTCCCTTTGCTCACAGAGTTGGGGAGAAAGGACAAACATATAAAATGACTTAAGAGAAATTAAAAAGCTACCTATAGCTAATACAAAATAGTGGACTACAAACAGACTACCCAAGACCTAAAGGAATCATTCATGTGTGACGAGGTCAGTTGAGGAACGTCTGGAGGAAATGAGGTCGAATTGGAAGTTGAAGGTGATGGAGGGGAAGACAGAGTTGCAGGAAGGGGAAAATCTCATTTACCATGGCACAAGAGATGAAATTGAATAAGAATCTGTGGTGCTATTTTGCAGTTATCTATTACAAAAGCCCTTTATAGGTAATATTTTTGGCTCTAAAACTCAGCTCTGAAGTGTATGCCTTGGGTCTAAAGGAAATCTGATATCTTTGGATTGGATTTTCCTGATATTTGATGCCTGAGTTAGTGTATGGTGTGAGGGGAAGGGAAGAGGGATTGGATGTGGGATCAGGCGGAGAATGTTAAGGGTATTGTAGTTTATTTGCCCCAGGGGCAGTTGTATTTTTGAGGCAGAGAGAATTGAAGAAGATAAGTGGGAATGACAGTGGAGAACAGAGGTCTAAGGGTGGGGGGGCGGTGGGTAAAACAATAGGCCTTTTGATTTATACACAGCCTTCTGGGAATGTATTTAACCACAGCTCCTCTGCAGAGATTTTCATCTCTGGGGGTCCTGGGAAAGTCAGATGTGGGGGATACAAACTGTTTCCAGGGAGGTGCTGCTCTGGAAGCTAGCTGATTCCCCAAGATACCCAATATCACATGCCACGAGATCTAGGCAACAGATTCATTGTCTGTGGAACACCATCTGCCTGATGCTCACAGGGCTAGGTGTTGAAGAAAGTAGAAGATGATCAAGAGAGACACCTGTTCCCCTTCGGAAACATATATATATACATATCTCCTGGTCATTTGAAAAAATGAGAAATGCCTTCTTGGCTTCATAGTCCAAATAAATCTTGTGTCTTTCACAGTGACCCTTTAGGCATATCATGAGGGTAGGTGTATTAGTCTGCCAAAGGCGTGCTAGTGCAAAGTACCAGACATATGTTGGCTTTTATAAAGGGTATTTGGGGTAATACAGTTACAAGGCCCTAAAGAGTCCAACTCAAAGTTGCTTTCTCACCAAAGTCAGTTGCCACATATTGAAGCAAGATGGTTACTGATCCCTGCCTGGTCTCTCCTCCTGGGCTTCCTCTTCCTCTTAAGGCTCCATGGGATCAACTTCTTCCCCATCTCAGCTGCAGGCTGGTATAGGGCTTGTCTCTCAGGGCTTCCTCTCTTTCTGCTGCAACCTATCAGGTGAATAGCTCCTCTCTTCCCAGAACCCCAGGATCAAACATGACAGAGCTCTCACTCTTTCCATGTGTCTTTTTGAGTGAGTTTCTGTTTATATCGGCCCACCAAGGCAACGGGGACTCTATCTGAGTCAGACCATACTGATGTGGTCAAATCAAAAGCCCTAATTTGATTTTATCAAGTAAACTTAATCAGAAGCCCCTCACTGAATTTAATACAATCAAAGGATATGGTACCCAGAGGAATAGGTTAGTTCACAAACATAATCTTCCTGTTTTTGGAATTCGTAAAATAATCTCAAACTGCCATAGTAGGTATATATGTTTCCTGGGACATCCCCTTAAAATATTAGGAGGGGGAAGCGGATGTGGCTCTAGCAGTTGGGTGCCTGCCTACCACATGGGAGGTCCCGGGTTCAGTTCCCCATAACTCCTAAAGAAGATGAGCAAGACAGCGAGCTGACACAATAGGCTGGCACAGTGAGCTGATGCAACAAGATGATACCACAAGATGTCACAGCAAGGAAACACAAGGAGAGACACAACAAACAGTGGAGGTAGCTCAAGCGATTAGAGAAATCCCAGGTTTGTTCCCAGTGCCTCCTAAAAAGAAGACGAGAAGACACAGAGAGTATACAACAAACAGACACAGAGAGCAGACAGGGAATGCAAACAACGGGGTAGGATGGGGCTGTGGAGAAATAAATAAATTAAATTAATCTTGAAAAAAAAAGTTTAGCAGGGTCTCCCACACATCATGGTGCTTGATTAAGGTATAATTTACAAACCATAAAATTTACCCACTAGAAATGTATAGCTCTATGATATATAGTAAGTTTATAGAGTTGTGCAACCATCGCCACAATCAATCAACCCAAAAATTTCCCTTGTGCCTGTTTTCAGGTAATCCCTGCTCCCACCCCCAGTCCTAAGCAACCACTGATCTTCTTTCTGCCTGTATAAATTTGCCTTTTCTGGACATTTCATATAAATGGACTCATACAATATGTAGTCTTTTGCATCTGGTCTCTTTCACTTAGTATAATATTTTAGAGGTCTATCCATATTGTAGCATGTCTTGTTCATTCATTCTTTTTTTATTGCTGAATAATATTCTAGCTAAATTCTTTTAGAAGCTATTAATGTTTTGAGGTAACACTGGACAAGCTGCAGGATGCCGATCTCCTGCCCTGCTTCTGATTTGCTAAGAAGTCCCTGGAAAGTCCTTCATTTGTCTGAGCATCCATTTCTCCATCTGTAAATTGAATCATATATAGTCTATAAGGCCTCTTCCAATTTTTAAAAAACCTACTCTATATTTTTTCATGGAGTGTCACTAAGTTCAATATTTGTTTATTTTTAGATGGTACTGGGGATTGAACCTGGGACCTCATACATGGGATGTAGGCGCTCACCACTGAGCTACACCTGCTCCCAAAAGCTGGAGTTTAAGCCCTTGTACATTACTGGTGGGACTGCTAATGGTTCAGCCGCTATGGGAAGTTAGACATAGAATTACCAAATAACCCTGCTGTTCCACTCCTAGTTATATATCCAAAGAACGGAAAATAGGTACTCTAGTACACACACATGCATATTCATATCAGGACTAGT
Source organism: Chaetophractus vellerosus (assembly GCA_004027955.1). Taxonomy (NCBI): domain Eukaryota; kingdom Metazoa; phylum Chordata; class Mammalia; order Cingulata; family Chlamyphoridae; genus Chaetophractus; species Chaetophractus vellerosus. The sequence continues at coordinate 5,531 of PVKH010040839.1, forward strand.
CACAACAGCCAAAAGGTGGAAACAGCCCAAATATCTATTAACAGATGAATGGATAAATAAGTTGTGGTATATCCATACAATGGAATATTATTTAGCCATAAAAAAGAATGAAGTACTGATACATGCTACAATGTGATGAACCTCCACAACATAATCCTAAGTGAAAGAAGCCAGGCACAAAATTTCATATATTGTATGATTCCATTTATATGAAGCATCCAGAATGGATGAATCCATAGAGACAGAAGCAGATTGTTGGTTTCCAGGGACCAGTGTAGGGGAGAAATAGGGAGAAACTGCTTGATGGGTATGAGGTCTTACTTTGGAGGGATGGAAATGTTTTGGAATTAGATAGGGGTGGTGGTTGTACAACATTGTGAATGTACTTAATGTCACTGAATTGTTTACTTTAAAATGGTAACTTCTATGTTATGTGAATTTCACCTCAATAAATTATTTTTTAAGTCTGCAGTTTAGCAAGAAATTTTGATTCCTATTGAGAGCAAAGGAAGAGTTAAGGAGTGAATGTCTTTCACTCTAAATGAAGGAGCACGAACAAGTAAGAGAATTGGGAATGAATACAGAAAGTGGTGGGCCACAGCAAGGGACAAACTGTGTCAGAGAAATCATCGAAGGTCAAAATCCAGGTCATCTGTTACCCTAGGAGTAAGAGGGAAGGGGTACAGGGGAAGGGGAGGGAGGCTACCAGGGTAGGAAGAGGTGCTGAGGGATAGGACCCCCTCCCTACTCTGTTCCCATAACCTCATTCATTCCCTCAACTCTCCTTCCCAATCCCTCTCAGGCTGCTCTGCTCCTTCAGTTCTGACCCCATTTTCTCAGGATCTCGTTCCCTGAGGAGCTGGCCCTGACATCTCAGACAGAGGCTGAGTTAAAGGAGGGAGGTCAGAAAGAGACATTGTGTGTCTGCATCATCTTATTTTGTTTTATTATTTTGGAACTGCGGGGAGGGAGGTCAAAGATGTAGGCACTTAGACATTTACCAGCAAGTTCAAGATAGTCCCCCAGGTACCAAGAAATATCAAGACTTCTCTGTTTTCTCCTGAACAATTGCTACTGGGTATGATATTTTGAAGGGTGAAAATGGTGATTTGGAACTCCCATTCTTGTTGGTTATTGTGGTATAAATGGGCACAAGGGATGGGGGTTCAAGGTACCCTAGAAGTAGGGCCAGAGAGTGCCTGCAGAATTAGAAAGCTTTTCTTGGTTGTGATCACCCCAGCCTTCTCTTCATCCAGTAGCCAGCAGGACAAGGCCTCCGTGCTGATCCTCTGATCTGCCAAAATTCCCCACAGACTTTTGTCCTCGGTAGCCCCTCAGGGTCCTGCAGCTTTTAAGGCCCCAAACCTTATAAAGACTGGTTGGGGTCTTTATAAGGCCCTCTTACTCCCAGGGTAACGTCTGACTTACACTAGTAGGAAAAATAACTCACATTCTCTGAGTCCTCCTTTATTTGTGACAGTTGGGGACATCCCATGAACAGCCCGGGATCAGGGGACTGAGTGTTTTCTGTTGGGACTCCAGAAGGCAAATCACTCTACAAAAATGAAAAACAGTTTATTGGTATACTTGGTGTATGTCACCCTCCACTTTCGATGTTTTGAGTGCCTGCCTCAGGCCTGAAGTCCCTGAGGTCATGTCTTTCAATCAGAATAGAGCCATTCTGTACGGACTTCAAGGTTTGCTAGGCTGTGAACTCTAGAGTGGGGACCATGTTGCTGCATATTAATGCCATTTCCTCATGCCTAGCTCAGTGTCTTACACATAATGGGCATTTCTACAAATTTGTAATGAGTAGATTGGCAATGCTATTGATAGGATGACAGTGGGAACAGTGACAAAAATTTTCTTGCCAGTTAGAAGATGCTTTGTAAAACAAGGCATCTTCCCGTAGCAACACACAGCCCCCACAAAGCCATGGCTTCTTTGACTGGAGGAAACAGACAGGGATTGATCTTTAGATAAGGTCCTAATCCTCCCATCATGCCCATGCCAGAAGAAGCTATCAGTAATAGAGAAGGGAATAAGAGACAGCTGGTTGGGTATGATACCTGGGAAAGAGAGGACTGGGTTCTCTTAGGCATGTCTACCCTCTCACTCCTCCAGCTGGGGCCAACTTTACTGCCTTTTGCCTTATTTATCAGGAAAGACCATGACTCTCTGGACTCAGAAGATCCAATTCATCAGCTGTGCCACCTTCACAGGCTCTTCCTCCACTGTTCAGGTCCTCTAATCCTGATACCTTGGCTTTGGAGCAGAGTTTTGAACCCCATATTACCATCCATATTACTCTTCTCTGAGAGGGAAGAATTCATCTGTACCACAATATTTCATTTTATCTTTAGAACAACTTTGTAAGGTTGATGGAGTAGGGGTGATCCTGGCAAAGAGAGATTAAGCCATTCACCCAAAATGTTTCAAGATCCCTCATCCCAGATCTTTTACCTCTAACATATACTTTATGGGTCAACCTATAAAAATAATCCATCATCAACTAAGACTGCCTGAGAATTTACGGGTTGAGGGATCCTAAAATGGTATAAAACGTCAGGCAAGAACAGACTTCAAGAGACCAACTGGCCCACCTATTTCTTCTTAGGCAGGACCAATGAACTAAAGTTGAGTGTTGGTTGGGAAAATAAATCTTGAGTCAGAAGACTTGGATGTAAGTCCTGGGTCTGCCATTTATGAACTGGATGATCTTGGGCGAGTTATCTAACCTCTGTGACTTAGCCTTCTGTAAAATGGGTACAATAAAATCTGCATTCTCACCTTATGTACCTATTAGAATTAAATGAGATGGTGTAAGTGATAGTTAGAAAGCACTAAACTAGATAAATGTTAACTAATTTTAACATCTCAGCCAGATTTGCATCTTTGGAGACTTTTTTTGAAGATTTATGTTTATTTATTCCCCCACTCCACCCACTCGTTGTTTGCACTCACTGTCTGCTCTCTGTGTTTGCTCCTGGGACCTCCCATGTGGGAGAGTGATGCTCAATCACTTGGGCCACCTCAGCTCCCTGCTTTGCTGTGTCTCTCACTCTTTCCTCTTTGTGTCTCCTTGTTGCATCATCTTGTTGCATCAGCTTGCCACGCCTGCCCATCGTGCCAGCTCGCTGTCTTGCTTGTCTTCTCCAGGAAGCACTGGGAACCGAACCCAGGACCTCCCATGTGGTAGGCAGGAGCTCAATCACTTGAGACACATCCACTTCCCTTTGGAGACTCTGTGTAAAATAGTAATCCTTCTGTGTTTGCAAGAAAGTTTTATAAGCTTAGAGATTAGTAGCTCAGGTTCTGGAGTCAGGCTGCTTGGGTAACCTTGGAAACATTATTTCTCTCTGAAGCCTCAATGAAGAGGAGGTAATGCCCACCTCACACCATGGTCATGAGCATTAAATGAAATAATGTACACACCACACCGTGCTTAACATGCAGCTGGGATGGAGAAAGGAACTCAACGAATGTTTACTACTGTTACTGAGTAAATAATTACATTTTATTAATGAAAATGTGATGCAGGGTTATCCATTAGTGCCTAGGGATCTGATCTAGGAATCAAAAGGATTCACCTCTTTGGGCCTCAGGTACCCTATCTGCATCATGGAAAGAATTCATGTTTTTCCTCTTCCAGATTGTCATGAGAATTTAAAAAAAAAAGTGTATGAAAACTTTGAACTATTTGGAATTGAGGAACAACATTAATGCAAGATTTTTTTTAAGGAAACGGAATTGTTCATAAAGACTGAGTTTTCATCAATTCATCAGTTTTTCTTCATTCCTACTTGTCTTTGGTCAGATCATCCCCTTCACCAAAAAGGAGCACAGCATTTCCTCACTCAAAACAAAACAAAACAAAACAAACAAAAACCTTTGAATGTGAGGTCTTGCAGTAAAACCTTCAAACCTGCAAGAGTGTACTTTGCAAAGATAACCTTTCTTCAGGAGATTCCATTGCCTCTATTCATTCTGTAAATGTAGGTTGATTTTAATATTCAGCCACTCTTGAATTTCCACTTTATATATGATCTGCTTTCAGTATTTCATCCCAGAATGACCTCTGTTTGCCTCACGGCCTGCCCCAGATTACCTCCTTTTCTCTGATTAGTTAATATGTCTTCAGGGATATCCTTCATTTTAACATTAAACTGGGCAAAAACAGAAATAGAAAGATAAATTTGAGGCAAGATCAAAAATAAAATTCACAGCTAAATATAAATCTGGAGGGAATTAACCAATTATTTGGATGGTCCCTTAACACAGACAACCCAGGATTGATTGCCTTTGCTTTTTCCATATATAGAACAAAATGGTTGATAAATATGGAGTAGTAATTTTTAATAGTACCTAATGTTTTCTTTCCCAAAAGTTTCCACATATATTATAGCATGCGATTTTTCACAACTGCATGCATTCATTTTTTGGGACCACCAAGTCTCATTTTGACTTATATGTCAGAGCATTGAAGTGAAAAGACTAGGATTTGCCAATGAGGTCTCTGTGCAAACTTGGGCAAACTTCCTCAGTCACTTTGTTCCTTCCACGCTGCTGAGCTAGACTTGGAATGGACGGCTCTGAAGGGAAATTCCCTCCTCCTTTTCAGAGTTCCAGTTTAATTTGCAGCCTAGCAGCTGTTTCAGGCTGGACCAACACCAAGTAGGAACTTGGAAACGTGGAGAAAGACAAATGTGGGTGTCACATGAGGCACGGGAGCCATTAAGTGCACGAATGTTATGTAAATTGCATGCAAATGATACGCAAACTTGGCGTTAATTTGTAGAATCTTAGTTTGGAGCTTGCAAACAAGTACTGAGATCCTATAAGGGTTGAATAATAATGTTTTCAGATTAAACCAAATGTAATGCTTTTTGAAGTTAGCGCTTTCTCGGCGCTGCCGGGACTCAATTGCTTACATGTTTGACATCCCCCACCCCCTATAATTTCACTAGCTAGTGCCTAATTGCAACCTACACCGGGCCCCGCCTCCCGCACACCCTGACGTCACGCGACACATTTGCATACTACCTGGGGCTGGGTGTGACGCTCCCCCTTTCTGCGTTTTCTCATTGGCCGCGCCGGAGAACTAGCCCTCTTCAGGACAGACCAATCAGCAGCCCCTCCGATGTAGGAAAGCAGACGGGGGGCGGGATGGGGGTGGGATCTTGAGTTGGATCGCTAGGCACATAAACCAATCATCCTCAGAAAAGGGAAGAGCGACCCGCGGATTGGTCAGGAGGTGGGGGTCTGGGAGTCCGTAGGCCAATGAAAGCTCTGAGCTGAGGGGGCCGGTCTCCGCCCCGTAGGGCAGATAAGCAGCGGCAGCGGGGCCTGGGGGGCTGTGTGGGGCTTGCTGTGGGGCTGAGGCGGGCGGCGGTCGGGCAGGCGAGGGGGGGGGCCGCAGCGGGCGGCAGAGGCGGAGGTGCCTGGGGGCCGGGGCGCGGAGGGGCCGGGGGGCTCCGGCGGGGCT
>PVKH010040840.1:0-11015 GCA_004027955.1 Chaetophractus vellerosus
TGTCTGCTTTGTCTCCCCCAGCTGCGGTGACGCGCCGAGTCAGCTCACTGCGCAGGCGGCTTGCCCTGCCCGTGGCAGCTTTTTGCCCTGCCCACAGCAGCTCTGCCCTGCCCACGGCAGCTTTGCCTTCCCAGGCAGTCTGCCCACTTGGAGAGGTCCCCCGGAACCGAACCCAGGACCTCCCATGTGGTGTACTGGCGCCCTATCCACTGGGCTACAGCCAGCCCCTACTCTGCCACCTTTAAGACTTATGCTTCCAAAAGGTTACTATAGACTCTACCGCGGGATCCAAAATGGCGACTCCAGTCATCATGTGCCCTTGCAAGCAGTGGGAAGTAGAAAAGGGGAAAGGAAGAGCATGCCCATTCCTTTTAAGACCCTAATCCAGAAATTGCAGGCCTTACCTCCGCTCACATACCATTAGTTAGAACTTAGTCACGTGGTCATGCCTAGCAGCAAAAAAGGCTGGGAAATGTCTTTTTTCTGGGGCATTGCATTCATCTAAAACTTATGGGTTGAGGACAAGAGAGGAGAACAGGTATGGAGGGCCATTGTTGGGCTTGGGGTTTCCTGTAACCAGTCTGTTAGGTTCTCTTTTTCATCAAAGTAAGTAAGTTGATATGCAATTGTTGCCTAAACCTTATTGAGTTAATTTTACTACTATTTTAGAATTGCAGCAGAATGTTCTTCATGTGAAGTAGCCATAAATATGAATTATTGTTGCTTAGGGAATGTGAAAATAACTTAGTGATTAAATCAGATTTTGGAGTTGCTGTTTTGAATATAGTTCTTATATATCAGCTGGTAGGAAGGATGGCAAACAAAAGGGCAGCTTTTGCCAGGTTGACTTTGAAAGCAAAACCCTTTGTTTTGTGATTTTCCTTTCAAGTGACTATATGGCCACTGATCTGACTCTTTCCTCCTGACATCACCACAGTGACACCTAATGAGCAGTTTCTCCAGTGCTAACTCTAGCCATTCTTCTCCAGTTAATATGTAGTTCTGAATTAATGTGCCAGATATGTTGCTTTAAGGAAGAAACAGAGCAGCATCATTTCATTTAGAGATGCCATTGCTTCTTTAAGGATAATGGTAATGTCTAACAAGTGTACAGAAGAAATCTTCTGATTCCTTTAGCCAGCCGTTTGTCTGTGTTTAAAATTGACAACAAAACAAACTAGTACTGAATGTTTTGAAGAAACAAACATTAATGCTCCTTTAGTATTTCATTTCTAGGTTTTCAAGTCTTGATAACAATTGCCAAGAAGTCTGCTTTCTGGGGGACAGCACTAGGCTGTTGAGAGGATCCAAATACTAAAGAATCCTATACTTCCACAGCCCATTTCAAAGGTCCCACAGATAATGTGGATAAACATAGGCCCCTCCATGTACCTCCTAATCCCTGCTGGGTCTTACACTGTGGGGAAGTTCAGACAACTTGTTTTCCTTTCCCTTCTAGCCCTTTTCTCTACACTCCCCTCCAGCTGCCTTCTCCCCCGCCCCCCAAATGTAACGTGATCTCCTAGGTCTGGTCTGCTGCTCGTGCAGATTCTTTTAGACTTAGAGGAAGAGAGGAAAAAAATTAACCATTGGATTACCAGTTCAAAGTTAACAAAATATGAAAACCAAAAGCAGTGTTTGTGTTTGAAAACAAAAGGAGCATTGCTTGTTAATGATCAGTGCTTTGGCTTGATTTCTATAATATACTTGTTTATCTTACAAGTCTTGGCAACATAGATCATAGTTTGAAACTTTTAGGATTTTTCAAAGTTTCAACATTGCAATTTTTACTTTGTAGGATACCTCGGTCTTTATTCAACATTCAGATTTAAAGCAAACGAGCAAAACTTTTTGTGATTTAAAATAATAATGCTTTGGCATTTATTTCAAAAGTTAACCAAAGACATCTCATGACAACATGTGAAACCTCTTTAAGTTGGTGTCACTCATATTGTTTTAGTATCTGAATATCTGAAACTATTTTTGTTTAGTAATATTTTTGTTTATAATTTAACTTTAATGTTAGAATATTGTTACTAGATTTAAGAATTTAGAATTTCGTTGTCCATTCTTCACCACCAACAAAATTAAGATTTGAGAACTGTAGTTTACAACAAATTTTAAATAATTTTTTTCAGGTATCCTAAAACTTGTCTGTCAATTCTTAATTATGGTACTTAGTGTGTAGGTATCATGTATTGGGAAAAAAATCTAACCAGAAGTTGGGAGCTCTAAGTTCTTTTCCTGGCTCTGCCACCAGTTTACTGTGTGACCTTGTACAAGTTATTTAGCCTGCCTGGGCCTCAGTTGTCTGTAAAATGAGCAAAATAAATTCCAATTAAAATGATTAAAGATCGAGGACCTCTATTTATCTCCATTCTCTCCCCAATCCCTCCTGAAATGACAATAAAATTTTTTTAAAAGTGTAAATGTGTAAGGACAAAAAGAAGCTAAAAGAAGACAATAGTGGATAAGAAAGTCAACCCCTTTTTGGAAAATTGAAAGCAGTGAAAAGAGTGGTAATAGACTTAGCAAAACCGAGGAAGCTGAAACCCCATCCTTTTTTGAGAGAGATACTGATTAGAAGTGAGCCAATTTTCTCTTAAGACCTGAGAAGAACTCAAAAATTAGAGTCTACCATAAAAAGCAGGGCTTGAGGAATATAGCTGAATAAGGGTTCAATTGAAAGTCTGTGAAAGGAGTGATTAGATTCTTCAGCCCCTTCCCCAACTCTGTATAGCCAGATAACTCCCCCTCTCCTTCCTACCTACTTGAGACTACAGATACTATATTGAGATATAATGGCTCTGGATTCAGGGACATTAGGCCCAGCATGGATCAGGCAGGGTAGCACACTGGACTAAAAATAGTGAGATAGGCAAGAGTGGATTAAAAAACAAGTCTACATACTGAATGATGAGATTCTCAACTCTCTTCCAATATCTGCTAACCAGGGCCCTAACAGGAGATTGAAAGAGTCTTTTCGGGGGGGGGGGGGGGGTTTTTTTTTTGAATGGCCCTGAAGAAAAGCTTTACAGATACCGACATCAGGGGACTCTCTTGATGAAAAAAATGAGTTCACCAGTTTCTTTCATTGAAGTCCACTGGTTGTCTTGTCCCACTCATGCATACAGAACTTCCAGTCAGCCTTTTTAGTGCCTCAGTCATATATATATGAATTGACAGCCAAATTTCACTAGACACTAAAGAAAAGTCTCTAACATGAAAGATAAAGGCTAAAACAAAGAAACAAAACTGCAGGTTGGTGAAAATAAAGATACATTGCAGGGAACAGAAGAAGAGTTCAAAAGAACTATTATTTGCTATCTTCAGAGAGAGAGAGAGAGAGATTGCAAACATCAAACAACAGAATGCTATTAAAGGGACGTGGATGTGGCTCAAGTGATTGGGCTCCTGTCTACCATATAGGAGGTTCAGGGCTTGATTCCTGGGGCCTCTTGGTGAAAGGTATGCTGGCCTGCGCAGCAAGCTGGTCCGAGTGGAGAGCTGGCCCCTGCAGGAGTGCTGGCCCACGCAGAGAGCTGGCACAGCAAGATGACGCAACAGAAAAAAGACACACAGAGACAATAAGAGACACAGCAGACCAAGGAGCTGAGGTGGCGCAAGAGATTGAGTGCTTCTCTCCACTCCAGAAGGTCCCAGGATCAGTTCCCAGTGCCGCCTAAAGAGAAGACAAGCAGGCACAGAAGAACACACAGAGAGCAGACAGCGAGTGCAAAACAACGTGGGGGGAAGGAAAAAAAAAATCCTGGTGTCAGAAAAAAAAAAAAAGAGGAATGCTATTAAAAACAATAACAATCAGAATAAGAGTGAACCTGTAATATTGAAAACATAGCCAAAATTTAAAATTCAAGAGAAGATTTGAAAAATAGTCTATCTCAGAAAGCAAAACATAAAGACAAAGACATGGACAATGAGAGAGAACAGATAAGAAAATAAGAAGCAAAAGCTTCAATATCCATCTGGTAGGAATCCCAGAATGTGAAAACTGGAAAAAAAAAAAAAAAATGGAGACGCCAGTAGATAAAAAGTATAATTAGTATTTTCAGAGCTTAGTGAAATAACTCTTTTCCAAAGCTAACTGATCCTAAATCTCTGGATTGCATGGACTCTTTGATGCCCAGCAGCCCAGCATAATATATGAAAAGAGTCACACTGTGCCATGTCATCATGAAATTTCAGAACACCAGGGATATTAGAAGATCCTAAAAGCCTCCAGAGAGAAGAGCTTGTCATAGATCAATGATCAAGAATCAGAATATAATTGCATTTTTAAACAGCAGTGGGAAAGATGGGGAAGAAATACCTTCAAAATTCAGTGAGGAAAAATTTCAACCCAGAATTCTTTACCCAGCCAAACTGTCAGGGTAGAAGAAAGACATGTACCCTTTTTTCCAGGAAGCTTCTGGAGGATGAACTCCAAAAAAACAAGAGAATGAATCAGTAAATGGAACTGAACAATTTTTGAAGCACTTTTGTGTTTGGGGGAAAAGACAGCTCTTGAAGTATTGGGAGCAAAAATAGGAATAGGTATATAGAGACTAATCAAATAGAAAAAATTAAGCCAATTAATATCTCCAAGAAAAATAAAGTTGTGTATTAAAGGAAACATTTATAGTATTACTTGGTTCATCAGTGAACATTATTTACATGGTCATAATAATATAAACACTGACTATTAATTTAACAAAAAATTATAATGTTACTGTTTTGAGAGGTTGGGGATGCAATAATATTCTACTACCATAATAAGTTTAATGTATAAAGCTGGTGAATCCATAAACAGCAATATAAACATTTTATTTCAAAATTTGAAGGAGGTTACCTCCAGGGAAATAGACTGGTGGATGGAGTCAAAGGACTTGCTGTTTTTTTAATTACAAGACTTTTCGTTGTATTTGATTTTTAACTATGAGTGTGTGTTACCTTGACAAAAATAGAAATTAATAAAAAATAAAATGTGCCTAATATTAGTTTCCTACTCAAGAAAAATTATTGTTTTAGCAGTTATGTTTAGACTCATTAATTATAAAAATATGGTAGAATCTTACTATAATGAGATTTTCTAGAAAGTGGATTTACTCCGAGGCTGTTCAGATTTGACCCCCAACAAAGGATTGTTGCCTTGGAAATACCATGGAGACTAACAAAAGAATCAGTGTCCTCTGAAAGACAGTCCTATGTGTGGCCTGCACACCAAGTACTGGGCTGAAATAAAAAGGCCCCCATTAAAGATGTGGGGGTGTGGAGTTTGTGTTTTACCATAAAGCTGGGATTGCAAAACCTTGGCCTTAAAGGTAGGCCTTTCTGTGATATTTGAACTTTAGTTGTTATGCCTACCCCATAGCTAGTGTTTCTTTTCCTTAGTAAAATAAATAGATTTTCTTGTCTTCTTGGAAAATCTCCAGACTGTGCTTTCTGGAATCAGTTTCACATATTATATTTGTTAATTTTAACTTCTGGTTTAGTCCCAGTAAAACTTAGGCAGGAACACAGATCATCACTTTATATAGTAAGACTCCTCTTTTAGAAATAACAATAACTACCATTTATTGAGCACCTACTACACACTGGGAACTTTCTATACATTATTACTAATCTTCCTAACCCTGCAAAATAGCTGCTCTTATGACCATTCCTCATTTTACAGATGAGAAAATTGAGGCTTTGAGAGCTGAAGTCACTTGCCTAAGCCACCGCAGTGAGTGGCAAATCTGAGATGCAGAACTAGGCTTGTGTGATGTCAGAGCTCATGCATCCTCCACTGTGTTGCCTCCCTTGTTGCCTGGTTTGCCCAAGCCAGAGTCACTGAGCCTTTGTGACATTTGACCAACAAATGTTGCTATTTCATTGAATAATTATGAGACTTAAAGAAGTGATGCATATGTGTCTTTTGACATAGCAAAAAGGGATATGATTAACATGATCTTCTTCTAAACTGGACATACATTAGACCCACAGAACTAGAGAACTTGGCAGATTTGGCCCCCAGATTTGCACAGTGTTGCAGAATCAGAGGAAGTGGACTTTTCTTGGAAAATACATATGAAATAGGATGCACATACGTCAAGATCTTTGCAATTTACCCCAGGGTTATTGGCTAAACTGGAAACAGTGAAGAGTCCAGTCAGACCTGTATCATTTGGCCCTGGGGTCCCTAACCAGGCCTCTATTCCAGTCTCTCTTCCACCCCCAACCCCCATGCTGCTGCTCTAAGGTGGAGCTTTGGGGTATCTTGTATCCTGCATTGTCCCTTTGACCCACTTCTATGATGACCCCTTCCCCATTTTTTAAAATAGGACTGAACTCCAAATTTTAGAAAATTCAATCTTTATCTGAAAATCTTCAGAGAAGAATCCTGTTTTGATAACATTTTCTAGTTACACATCTCTTAAATTCAGAAATTGCTTTCAAATGAATAAGTTTTAGAAATACCCTTCCTTCTTACAAAACAGCAGTTTTCAAACTTAAGTATGCACATAGATCATATGAGGCACTTGCTAAAATGCTGATTCCTGGGCTCATTCCACATATTCTGATTCTGTAGGTCTAGAATGGAGACCAAGAATCTACATTTTTAGTAATGACCCAGGTGTTTCAAAATAAGTGGTCCATGGACCATAGTTTTAGAAACACTGCTCAGATCATATAATTTAATATAATTAGGGACCTTTATTCTTTCTTTCTTAATATATCCTTAAATAGCTCTAATACTCTGAATTATTTTATTTTAAAGACCTATTTTTCCAACATTTAATGATTTTGTTTTTATCCTTTGGTTTTGCTTATACTATATCTATCTTTCACTTCAATTAGAAATTATGTGCCATTTTGGAAAGTTCAAAGACTTTGGATTTAGCCAGTCCTTAGATCTTAATACTTCCTAGCTGTGTGACCTTGGACAGATTACTTACCTTTCCCACCCTGGCCTCAGTTTTGTTACCTATAAAATGAAAATAAACTACTAAAACTCATAGTTTTGTTTTTGTTTTTTTTTGTTGTGGTGGTGGTTTTTTTGGTTTTGTTTTGTTTTTTGAGGTTTGCAAGTACCTGGTACTCCCAATAGGGAACAGATTAGATGTTTCTTTCTTTCCCAAACCGTATGCAACACAGCAAAAAAGTTAATTCAGATGCAACAAAAAAGAGACACAATGAGAGACACAACAAACCAGGGAGCTAAGGTGGCTCAAGCAATTGAGTGCCTTTCTCCCATGTCGGAAGGTCCAGGGATCGGTTCCCAGTACCTCCTAAAGAGAAGAAAAGATAGACATTTGTCCAAAGACGAAATGCAAATGGCAAAAACAAAAACAAAAACAAAAAAAACCACACATGAAGTTATGCTCAACATCACTAATGATTTAGGAAATGCAAATCAAAATTACAATGAGGTATCATTTCACACCTATCAGAATGGCCACTATTAAAAAGACAGAGAACTATAAGTGTTGGAGAGGATGTGGAGAGATAGGAACACTTATTCACTGTTGGTGGGAACGTAAAATGGTACAGCTACTGTGGAAGACTGTTTGGCAGTTCCTAAAGAAGTTGAATATATACTTGCCACATGACCCTGCAATACCACTACTGGGTATATACCCAGAAGAACTGAGAGCAGTGACATGAACAGACATCTGCACACTGATGTTCATAGCGACATTATTCACGATTGCCAAAAGTTGGAAACAACCCAGGTGTCTATTAACAGATGAATGGATAAACAAACTGTGGTGTATTCACACAATGGAATATTATGCAGCTGTAAGAAGAAATGAGGTTGTAAAGTATATGACAGCATGGATGAACCTGGAGGACATTATTTTGAGCAAAGCAAGCCATACACAAAAGGACAAATATTGTATGATTTTGTTACTCTGAACCAAATATGAACCAGATATACTGTGTAGCATATTGTATGATTCAAAAATAAATTTATATGTATCCAGTACATCTAATTGAGAAATGTATGTTTTTATTCAACTGTGTTTTCTTTTTAGTTTTTAATTGTTTATATTTTCAATTATTAAATATGCAAATAAAGTTAAAAAAATAAAACTATAAATTTATCTAAAAAAAAAGAGAAGACTAGCAGGCACAGAAGAATGCGCAAATGGACACAGAGCAGACAGCGAGCACAAGTGGCGTGGGGGGGATAAATAAATCTTTTTTAAAAAGTTCAGAGTCTTTAATTTTTCTTTCTTTTTCTATTTTCCTTCTTTTTAATTTAGAGTTAATGGCTTTAGGTCTTAGGTTGATTAGAGGAAATATTTCTTGGGCCTTTCTTCACTCTAGTAAGCAGATTGAGGCTTTCCTTTATTTGCTTGAAACAGAATGCTTTTTGTATCTTGCAAGAGAGTTTCAAAAGCACCAAAAGCTGGATATGGAAAAGTAGTCCAGGTCTGATGTACTGGGAAGTTTGGCAATATTTTGAATATTCATTGCCACTAATTCAGACCTATTGATGCATGTTTTTATAACTAAACTTAAAAAGACATGGACACAGTTTATAGGCATTTACTCATTTTAAGAGGGTATTGAAGGTGACTTCATTTTAGATGTAAGGACAGAATATTAGCAATTTTATTTTGAAAATAAAATTATATCCCAATATAGTAAATGCAAACAAATATTTGTCCTGTATTAACTGATACTATTTAAGGTTATGGTTAGAATTGCAAAAATACCTATTCGTGTATAATTCTTGGCATTGGGCTGCAAATTTGAATGTAGCCCTTTAATTCTGAAATGCCATTTAAGTACAGACAATATTATACTTTTTAGCTTATGTATTGGTGGTACCCTTTTGAATTTTATTTTGGTCATGACCCTTGGAGTTTCAAACAGTTCAGAACACTTAAGAAGGCAGCCATTATTACACACAAGCTTTCTAGCAGCATGGCACTGTCTTCCAGAATCTAGAAAGTATCCACAGTCACTGTACTTGTCACCTGGTGGCCCTGCAGCCCTTTGTTTCTAGGTGATGAGGACTGTGAACTTCCCTGACTATACCTTTTTAGGTGCTCATGAAGTCTGACCTGGTACCACCACACATGACCCTCTTTAACATTAGGTCCACTTACTTCAAAATGTATTTGAAGTAAAAATACATTTTGTACATTGATCATAATTCGACAGGATACCTCTGAAAGGTTAATGACACCCTAGCTGAGAACTCCTGTGATATACACTAGTCACATCCAGTCCAATCTTGAATTTTTGGGGGCTATTTTTGGCAAACTTAAAGATCTTGTTACTTAGCCATTCCTGGTGAACTGAAGATATCTAGAATAGGCTGGAAAGTCCTGCTTTGCTTTTAGGACTGATCACCATAGTCATGGTCTCTTACCCAAGGCTGCCTTTGGAATATATAATGACAACCTTAGTTATTTGGACAAAGAAATACATATTAAAAGCTTTAATCTATTTGGACTTTATTCTTGGTGTGAGGGGTCAGCATAATCAACTGGTGAGGAGCCTGTCCTTGGAGCCAGGCCAACCTGTGTTGAGTCCACCTCTGCCTTTTTACAGGTGTAGGAACCTAGGCAGGATGCTTACACTGTCTAAGCTTCAGTTTTCTACCTGAAGAGTCAGGATAATTCTGTTTCCCTTAAAAGATTGTTATGAAAATGCAACGTGGTAATGAATATAACCGCTTATCACAAGTGTTTGGCACATAGTAAGATCTCAATACATATTAGTTCTTATTACCTCTGTGCTATAAAATGTGGACTAAATTGATTTCTCTGTCACAGCTTAGTTATCTGGCACTATTTATTAAACTCCTTTTCCTCTTATTACTGGAATATATCTTATTTTTATTAAATTATTTGTTGTGATTGGATTCCTGCTTGTTTTCCACTGATTTAGATTTCAGGTTTTGTGCCAGTAAGACATTATTGTGGTTACTGTTACTCTATGTTATTTTATTATATAATTAGTCCTAAGCAAAGATTTGAGCCCAATACAACACTGAAATGGGTTTTAAACAGTAGTACCACATGGTACTCACTCCAAAGGATGGGGGAAAGGTCTCTGTTGAAGAAAATGAGGCAGAGAAGGGATGCAGTAGTTCCTGCTTCTGATGAAGTTTCAGTGTGGAAATTAAATTTCCTTCACATATAATCAGAAATAACATTTTGAATTTGAATTCACACAACTCTTGTTTCCAATCCTCTTTTAGTCTGAATGTATGATTTACAAATGTGTTGGGTATTTCTGTAGTTGTCACGGGGATCCAAGTCTTCTGATTATTCATTCCTCAGACGCCCATTGAGTTACCCTTAATCACAGTAAACTCACTGAATATAAATGAGACCAGTATATGTAATTCCAGAGGAATTTGTACTATTCACCAACATTCCTGGGACATAGGGTTTGCCGCAGCAAAGAGCACAGTGGAACTTGGGTTTATGCAACGTAGGTTGGGGAAGTTTCAGAGGTGGTTAACTAGAAAGCATGCGCTCCCTGCGGCCATCAGCATTTCTCACCGCCGCTGGAACTCAGTGTCTTTCTCAGTGTACTTACCACCGTTGAGAACACCTAAAGGCCGGGCTTGGAAGACCCCTCCCCCACACTGTTAAAGTAGAAACTGAGTACCGAATTGAAAGTGGGTATCATTTAGGGCCGGCTTTTGCCTTGAAAATGTAGAAGATAATCTTCGTCCACGTCCAGAGGGTTCTGCCTGTCCTTGACTCAGTGCCTGTCAGCGGTCGGGGAGGGGAGCGGGGCCCGGCCAGGAGGGGGTTAAGGCAGCCGGGGGCGGGCCTTCCCCGCCGGAGCTGAAGGGGCCCTTTGTTGGCCGCGTCCCGGAGCGGAGTCGGGGCCGGGGCGCGATGGCCGGGGCCGGGCGCGTCTGTCCGCGGTGAGAGCGCAGAGAGGCGCCCGGGCGGCGTGGCGAGGGCAAGCGCGGGGCCGCGCCGCGCGGGTACCGGCTCCCGCCAAACGCCGGCCGAGAGGCAGGAGCACCAGATCGCGGACGCCCGCCAGCAGATGAAAAT
>PVKH010040841.1:0-11007 GCA_004027955.1 Chaetophractus vellerosus
ACCCATTCTCTGCAATGCAGACAGAATATTCTTTCTGAATTGCAAATATTACCATGCGTTTCTGTGAATAAGATTCCTTGCCTAAGGATAAAACAAAAATATTTTTTTCTGGCATACAAGCCCTTTTAGTTTGTTGAGCATGTTTGCTTTCTCTCTTGCCTCTTTGTCTTCCTTCATGGGATTTCCTCTTCCAGGAATGTCCTCCTTTCCTCCTCCCCCCTCTCAGCAGATTAGGGGACCTGGTTTACGTTTTCCACCATATGTTCATACACTTGTAGGACAACACTTAGTCAATTACATTGTGGGTAATCATTAATAATGTCTCACCTGTCCAATTAAACCCATCTCTTAATGCAATCAGATTCTTCAAATCAAGGATCATAAATATTTACCTTTATATCCCAGCAATCAGCACAGCATCTCACACAGAATAGCCACTCAGTAAAACTATTTAATCACTGAGACTGAATGAATAAATTTATGCTGTTATTTTTATTTCTTCACTTGATTTCCAAGTAATGACACTTTTTTCCTGAGAGATTTTCTTCTAAACTCTTGAACTGTTTCTTTCACTATTCTATTTCCAAGAGACACCTGTACAAAACTTCCAAGAATATGTGCAGTATAACTGTCCAGGTTATGTACGTTACAATCAAAGATGAATTGTACGTTTCAATTTTTGTTTTCTATTGTTGAAACGTTCCCTGAATCCAATTGATATCAATGATGGAAAAATAAGATTGTAAAAATATATTTAAAATATTACTACTTATTCCACTCATCATTGGTTTTTTTCTTGCTTGAGCACCTTTAGGAAAATATAACACTTAATATAATATAAAATATAACACTGTTTGAACATGTGAGATACAGAAAAAGAATGATAAATTGAAAATTGTCCAACCATACCTCAAGTTGAATAAGTGAACTCAGAAGTCATTGCCCTTTCTGATGTTGTTGTTATTTTCTCATGTGTGATACATCTGTGGTTTTCTAGCAATGGGATTTTGGGGAAGTCACCCATATCCAGAGTCAGCATTGTGTCTCAGTTTCCTTTGGTGAATTTGCCAGACTTGTAGCCAACATGTCTGAACTGCTGTGCCACAAATAGATAGAAAAGGCAAAAGTATGAACTCTTGGCAATACTGTGGAACTGCTCTCCTGTGAGCAGAGTTGAAAGCAGTAGTCAAGATGTATAGGGAAATTATACTAGATTTATTTACAGAAACCATTTATGTTGAACTAGCAGTTTTCTATTGTGTCAGCAATTTTCTATTGCATTTATTTGTTACTACAGTACTTGGCAAGAGTGCAATCCTATTAAACCTGTACAATACATTACAGAAAATTGTAATCATTTCCTATTTTACAAAAGAAAAAGAACTGAAAAATTTGTACAATCGAAGACTCCTAATAGATTTTCAAGACTAAAACGCATAGTCTTGGGCAAGCTGGTTCCAAATGCACATTTTAGTTCTTTTCTTATCTTGCTTCCAATGTGTTCTCTTTAGTTGATATAAATAGTAACTTATGTATGAAAGTTGACTTCATGAATCAAGATGAGAGGAAAGAAAGCCCTGAAATTAGGCTTTTCTTCCTCCAGAACATTGGCTCAGCTTGTATTTTCCAAAATTAACTACCAGCTTATCATATTTTAAAAATAGTGAACTATTGTATTGTTCAGTTCTGTATTTTACATAATGGTATTATCTTAAAAATGAGAATTAAAGTTTAAATTAAAATTATGTCATTCTACTGGTTGTTATTAGTTCTATCAGTTTTTGGCCACTCTTGTCACATTCTACAGCTGACCAACTTTATCTCTGGTTTATTCAAAGAAATCTCTACCTACCTGTGAGTGGGATGTGCAATTAGTGCCCCCAATCTCAAAATATATCAGGTAGATCTGCTGGAATGGGACCCAGGCTCTTATATGTCAACAAAGCTAGAGCATTTCCCACTGAATCCCCCAAATTTGGCACAATCTTTAGGACAGGGCTTCCAGTTGATGAGTTGCTTGGTGTTCCATTTTCACATCTGAAACTGGAGTCCTTTCTTGAACATCAGCTCAATTCTTCACTTATTGCCTAAGGATTCAGATTCATAATCCTGATTCTAAAACTTTGTAACTGAGTGACTTTTGATAAATTAATTAACTTCTCTGAGCCTTAATATTCTCATCTTTAAAAAAAATAAGTTTTTAATGAGGGTTAAATTATATATGCTAGATTAGAATGTTTGTTAGAGATAGTATGTATGATGAGGGTTCAATGAGGTATAGAAAATGGTTAGTACAGTTTCTAGTATATAACTGTACACAGTTATGTTATTGCTGAGGTAGATAGTTCTTGTTGTTGTCATTATTATTATTATTATTATTATTATCTTCCTCCATAGTCTTACTTGTTTTGTCTGGACATTAATAGATGCCTGATTCTAAAAAGTATTGACAACTCAGAAAAATTATATTTTCACTTTAGCATCAGTATTCCTAGAAATCTAGGAATTCTTGTTAAGTTTTCCTGTTCATTTCTTTTGCATAAAAATATGTCAGGTGACAAAACAGAGTTAAACCCATTTTCCCCTTATCTTCATTAAGCACAACCACAAATCCTGAAAATGGTGCAAATAACAACCAATGGACAACTCTGAAAGGTGTTAAGAGGGAGTTGATCTGGTTTTGGACCCTGTGATGGTTAGGCTAATGTGTCAACTTGGCCAGGTAATTGTGCCCAGCTGTTGGGTCTAGCAAGCCCGTGGCTAATTGAGTTTACTGCATGGATGGCTGATTGCATCTGCATCAATCAGCAAGATTGGATCAAGAATGGATGACGCTTTTATCCATTCAGTTGACTGCTATAAAAGGGAACTGATTTCAACATTCGAAGAAAATTTCCCAGCTCGCCGTTTGACAGCGAACTTCTCCCAGGAGCTCATCGAGGACCCTTCATCAGTCTTTCATTGGAGGCCCTGGCTTGCAGCCTGCCAGCGGGACCTGGACTTGTGTATCCCCATGGTCACGTGAGAGACTCTTATACAATCTTATATTTTTAACAGATATCTCATGTTGATTCTGTTTCCCGAGAGAACCCTGACTAGAACAGACCCCAAGATTAGAGGAACAACCCAGCAGTAGGTTGTCTTGTTTCCTCCTACCCAACAAGGAAAAGCCACTGAAAGCTGGTATTTCCTGACCTCCAACTTAGCAACCAGGTAATCTCATCCTCCCTCCCTCAGATCAAATCAGAGTCCCTATGACAATATCCGATGAGTCAAATACCATTGTCAAGGGGGATTAATTGGAATGTCAGCCAGAAATAGGAAGCCAGGGGAGGTACTCTCCTTCATTGTAAGTCCTGAAACACCCCTTTTCTACTAAGAGATTCCAAGGTAGGAGAAAATAGTCAGGAAGGAAGAGACAGCTATAGTAGGCAGCCTAGTCTGGGAAGTCTCTATTGCTGTAGGCTCAAGACTACCCTCCTTTGCCTAGAGACCCCACAATCAGTCAGGAGAAATACCTTTAAGACAGTATTAGCAGAGACCACGAGGTGTTCCACAACACTAGAGAAACCAAGTAGGTCAAAATAACACTGCAAAGCCTCTGAAAAGTGAGCTTCCATTGAAACCACTGTCCACAAAGTAGGGCAAGACCTGTGTGCTATGCCTAAACAGAGTGCCTGTTTGTCAAAATAGAAGAATTGATTAGGACCCACAGTCTCCTATCATAATATAAAATTTCTAAGATATGAATGAAAATCAGTTGCCATATCAAGAACCAAGAAAACCACAACTTGAAGGAGAAAAGATGATCAATGACACCAGATCTAAGATGAATCAAATGTTGGAATTATCTGTCAGCAATACTAAATCAGCAATACTAAAAATGTTTGAACAGTCAATTACAAGTTCTTTTAAAAGAAATGAAAAGAAATAGAAGTTATAAAAAAGAATGAAATGCAAACTATAGAACTGAAAAATACAATAACTGAAATAGAATCATTGGGTGTGCTCAATAGCAGAGTGCAGATGACAGGATAAACTCAGTGAATTTGAGGACAGCTCAATAGAATTTACCCAATTTGAATAAAAGAGAGAAAACAGACTAACAGAAAACAGAGATTCAGGGAGCTATGGGAAAATGGCAAAAGAGCTTGTATGTTATAATCAGAGTTCCAGCAGGAGAGAAGAAATCTGGTTGAAAGAGTATTTGAAGGAATGAATATTTCCCAAGTTTGACAAAAGACTCAAACATACAGATCCAAGAAATGAATGACCTCCCAACAGGATAAATCCAAAGAAATCCACAGCAAGAGAAATTATAACTAAGTGTTTGAAAACTAAATATAAAGAAAAATTTCTTGAAGGTAATCAGATAAAAATTGCAATATACCTCTAGGGAAATACCAATTTGAATGATACAGATTTCTTATCTTACCCACAGAGGCCAGAAAGAAGTAACACTGTATTTTTTAAGTGTTGAAAGAAAAGAACTGTCGGCTAAGAAATCTATATACAGCAAAACTTCCTTCAGGAATAAAGAGGAAATAAAAACATTCTCTGACAAATGAAAATACAATTTGTCTCTAGTAGAGCTGCCCTTAAAGAATAAAAGAATTTATTCTAAGGGAAAGGAATTAATAAAAGAAGGAATAATGAAACAACAGGAAGAAGGATTGATGATTGATACAAAAATTATTACATAGTCTGGTATCAAAATAATGATTTTTAAACATGGGAAAACAAAAAGGGACATAAATGGAAGTGAGGCTTCACATTTCATTCAGAGTGCTAAAATGTTGAAACCACTAGAATTTTATAAGTTACATATGTATATTACAATAGCCAGAGGAACCTACTATGAAAGATATATAAAGAGCTACATTCAAAAACATTATAAATAAATCAAGATGGAATCCCAAAAATTATTTAACTAATCCACAGGAAAGCAAGAAAAGAGGAATATAAAATGAAAAAAATAGTAAAAAACAAATAAAATGGCAAAGTCAATCACTAATGTATCACTAATTACCTTAATTGTAGATGTTCTAAATATATCAATCACAAAACAGGTTAGCAGAGTGGATAGAAAACATGACCCATCTATATGCTGCTTACAAGAAACTAACATCAAAGTCAATGACATAGGGAGATTGAATCTAATTTGACAACTTAGAAGAAATGGACAAACTCTTTAAAAATCCAAACTACCAAAACTCAGCTAAAATGAAATAGTCTGAATAGCCCTATAGCCATCAAATGAATAGTAATTGTAAATAAAAATCTCCCCATGTCCATTTGTTTTTCCTGGAGAAGTTTACTAAACATTTAAAGAAAAGTTAATACCACTTTTACACAATCTCCTCCAAAAAACAAAATAGAATGGAAT
Source organism: Chaetophractus vellerosus (assembly GCA_004027955.1). NCBI lineage: Eukaryota > Metazoa > Chordata > Mammalia > Cingulata > Chlamyphoridae > Chaetophractus > Chaetophractus vellerosus. The sequence continues at coordinate 5,387 of PVKH010040841.1, forward strand.
ACTCACTATAAGGATGACACCATAACCAGACAAAGATGGTACAAAACTTTCATGAACTTAGATGTGAAAAATCTAAACCAAATATTATCAAACTGAATCCAACAATATATAAAAATAATTACATGCCACGATCAAATGAAATTTATTCCAGGGATGCAAGATGGTTCAACATTTGAAAAAGAAGCCCGTCAGACATATTGTTTTAGTCTATGTCTACAAACTTCAAATATGGGCAAAACAACTCTGATGTGGGTACCTTTGGGAAGGATGGGGAAGGAATGGTGAGGAGGGGTAGGAAGAGATCTTCTGAGGGCTCCCAATGTCCTATTTCTTGATCTAGGTGTTGGTTTACATGGGTCTGTCCCTGAAGTATAAAATTCTGATTTATATATTTTCTCTATGTGCACTTAAAAAGAAAACTTTTGGTTTAGAACTGGAGAGGGTCCAAAACCAAAAAGCCTCTACAATCATTGTTTCTTAGCAGTCCTAATCAGTGAAATTATAATGCATAGCTCTTAACTTGGCCTCCCTCTTCAAAAACTTTCTATAAAGATCGCTTAACTGAACGACATCTAAATTCAACCCAATGGCATTTAAGGGTTTTTGTTATCTGAGTCCACTGTCTTTTCCTACTCCCTCCTTTCTTCTCCACCCCCAATCTGCATTCATTCATTTTCACTAATATTTATTGAGTCCTTACTTGGCATAGGATACTGTGCTAAGTGACAAGAATACATTTTGAAGCAAAGTATATATGGTTTCATTTCTTGCAGGGTTTACCATCCAGAGAAATGATATAACATTAAACAGCTAATTATATTTAATAAGGCTGAATGCTATGATAGAGAAAAACACGATCCTATGGGGACACGAAAAAAAACATCTATCTAATTTAGAAGAGGGTAGAAAAGACTTTCCATGGAAAGGAAGATTCATTCTGATAAAGGGTTAAGATGCTCACAAAGCACATGGCTTGTGTTTGTGTGTGTGTGTGCATATGTGTGCATGCATGTGAGTGTTTCTAAGTGTCAGTGTGTGTATTTGTGTATAAGAGAGAAACGGAGAGAAAGAAAGAAAGAGAGAGAGAGATGGAGATCTTAACCAGTCAACGATTTACTTATTGTGAGGGATTTTCTTACATGGTTTTGGTGGGCAGAATTAAATAGAGGAAAGTCATAGGGAGAAAAATTTACTATTTTGAAATGAACTTCGAACTTGTAGCTGTACTTTAAAGAATTAGAGCTTTCTGAAATTGGAAGTCTTGCGTTGAACTCAATCACAGTAGCTTATCAAATTGGATAGCATAAATAATGCTTAAGCTTAAGAAGGGGGTATTGCAAGTTATTTACATCCCTTTAAATATAATAATCATATAATATCCAAACTGCCTATTTGTTCTCAATGATTTGTTAAGGTGGCACTTCTTATAAAAGTCATATTTGCGTTATGATTTCCCAATGGATAGGACTCATATGAACCCAGAAGTAATTAATACATATTTATTCATTGTTCCTATGAAAATTACAAAATAATTATTTTAGGGAAGTCTTATCACATACTAAATCTTAAAGAGTTAATTTTTTTCTGGGTACATCTACTTTGTTCTCCTTCAATTTGTAGCTGACAGTATTGACTATTTGATAAGATACAATGAAAGCATGCTTTCTCAAGGTGATATGAGTGATTAGAATGAGGAAATAATAGAATAATCATGATGACATTCTGTTCTGTTTTCATGAATCATCTAGCCAGGTTTCTAAAGCATAGAGTATGCCTGTAAATTGCTTGCAGTGAATCTTCTATTATGTGGAGAAGACAATTTATTTGTATGCATGCATTTAAGTAATTGGATTCTTGCTGATGAGTGAGTATATATGAAACTGGGCCTTGCATTTTGAGTGATCGTGAGATTCTTTTGCTTTACCTTTCATTGTAGGTATCATCTAAGTCTACTATTTTTTTCTTTTCCTTTTGCTCTCAATATTTTATTCAATCACCTCTACCCAGAGTTCTTCCTGAGCCTGAAACATCTGCATTTGGTAAGGTGTGGTTATCTCTTTGGAACTCATGCTTCCCCAGGAGATGTTTGGCCTGCATATTAGAGGACTGAGGTTTCTATACCACAGAAGCTCCCAGGCTAGCTTTTTCCATGGGGCCTCTCATTCTCAGTGCTGTGACATAGCTAAAGTAGGGGGGCAGGGTAAGAAATATGTTGTAGGACCCAGACAGAAGTCCCCATTCTGAAAACACTATAATTGGGTCCTTGCCAGAGCAAAACAAAACAAAACAATATTGTTTGAATAAAATAGCCAAACGCAAGATAAAATTGTGTTTGTAGTACAGTCACAATTTGGGAGGCAATTACTTTTACACTTATTGCCACGGTACTACTGACCTTGGGGCTGAACTCTCAAAGCACTCAAACCTTTGTTTAACATTCTATTAAATGTATTTCCAGGAGCTTTTCTTTCTTTTCGCTCTTAGGAAATTTTAAAATTAGCTACTCATTCATTTCATTATGGATGAATACAAAGAAAGAAAAGCATCATAGAAAAGCTAATAAATCAAAGTTGGCATTAACTTTTGTTTTGTGGTAGTAAGGACACATAAGGTAATATAAAGGTGTTATGCCTGTATTCATAAAGATCTATTGTAAAGTTACAATAATTGGAAACATTAGCAACAGGTGTTTTTCCCACTCTATATCTATCTTGCAGCATTAAACCTGCCAGTCTAAATATTCAAGTATTTTTCTCCTGTGGGTGGCTGTTCCACCTCAAATGATATTTAACACCAGCCATACTGAACTTATTTGGTTATATTTCTTATTCTTTAATGAATTGTTATGCAAAGCAAGGTGCGTGAGCATATGTTTTCCCTATTATTTCTTTTATATATTTTAAACACTTAGTTTGGAATGCTAATCCTCATAGGACAAAATTATATATTAGTATTGAGGCTATTTGCAAACATATACGCTATGAATCATGTGCTAACATGATAATTGTTTCCACACACACATATGTACAACCCGCAAAAAGTATTTGAACCATTTAAGGGAAAACTACCATAAATACTTGGACTCATTTTTTTAAGCAAACCTTTTATATTTTATTTTATTGCTAGCAGGTAAATACATCCAAAGAAATAATTAAATTTGTAAGATTCTTTGAATGTAAAGCTTTTTTTTTTTTAAGAATGAGGAAAATTTATTTGACGTAATGAGAAATCTGGATGAAAGGCAGTTCTAGGATCAATTCAACAATCCCTCCTTAAACTCTCAATACACAATCGAGACTTTAGAATATTTATTACTAGGGGAGAAAAATGAAGTAAATTTAAAAGTCACTGAGTCAAAAAATAACCATAAATAAAAATATTCGTTCCAGACCTTGAAAGTTAAAAGTTTCAGTTTCTGAAAAACCATGAGGAAAAGATATTCTAGATAGAGGTCTATTATATGAAAAATGCACAAGGCCTGCAGCTTATTCCCCTGTCTCACTCACCTTCCCCTTATGTTACTAGAAAAACAAAGAAAGTCCTTTGGGTCACCAATAAGATCACTTGGTTAAGAAGAAAATTAGAGCCTGTTAACCAGCAACATATGAAGGTGCTGAGTAGAACTTCAATGCAGGTAGGCACAGCATTCCCCAGTGGAATTTGAGCCAAGGACCCTCTGAGTCCAAAATATCACTTTTACCAAAATACATATCATCTTCCTAAAGATTTAGGTAATGACACTCTCTTAAGATTTATAATATCGAATAAACAAAGTAGAGGCAGATTTCTCAATGTGAAATTATTTAATTACTCAAGGGAAATATGACACAGTCGTTTTGAAGATCAAACAAACACCATGTTTGAAAATTTTACATGGTTTCTTACTATTTTGTATGTGGATATGTTTGCTTTATGTTTTTATTTCTCTTTTCACTGTAATCAGGACAAGTTTATACCAAAAACAAACAAAAAAATACCAAGGGGAAGCTCACTCTCTACTTTTGATAATAATGACAGCAAAGCTGGCTTACATCTTAACCTTAAAGGAAATACAAATTTGACCTAATCTGGGGAATCATATCTCATCATTCTTTCCAAACAATATATTTATTTATATCCTTTTCAAGCATATGGTGTGCTCATTTATTGACTTTGAGAACTTTAGGATTAAATTTTTCCTCTCAGTCTCACAACTGGTTTTAGGCTCTATATTATAGTTTCCTCACTTCAGTGCTGTTTTTTCATTTCATTGTACTAAACGAACATTGCCCCTTTATTGCTCTTAATTATTTGGAACAAAAGAGTCATATAAACCAAAATAAAGGGAGAAAGACAGACAAGGAATCTAAAGAAATGTCCTGAGAAAAATAGAATACATGAAGAATGTAATGCTATGATGTTTTTGACATCATCACAAGAAGTCCAGATGTAGTCAGCCAAGTGCTCAGAGGTGCTTGAGAAATTTTCAACGTCCTGGGCTCTTCCTTCCTTCCTCATTTTAGCTTGCAGTTTTTGTCTTCATGCTCACAATCTGGCTACCCCACCTCCAGGAACCATGGCTGGATTCAGGCAGGAAGGAGGAATGGCAATGGCAAAAAGGTGTGAGTCTGCTGCTTTTGTCTCTTCTCAGAAAAATGTAAATAAATATTTTTCCAGATGTTCCATCCTGTTGACTTCCATTTGTACCTCATTGGGTAGTATGGAGTCACAGGATCACCACTAGCTTCAGGGAGTCTGGTAAGGTAAGTATTTCTAACAGAAAAAAGTCAAGGTTCAGAAAATAAGGGAGATGGAAGAATGGGCATTGAGTATCCTCCCCAAGAGATGAGATTATAGCATATGACTGTTGTATCTGCATCTCAACATAGTAAATCTTTGGTAAAGGCAAGTTAGAATGAGTAGATGAATGAACCAACACTCTCAAGTGCAGGGCTTATTAATGCTTATGTCTTCCCTGTCATATAGCGGAATGTCTGGATTAAAATAGATGCTGAGCCCTTGCTTTAGCAATAAGACTTTACAAAAAGTGAGTGCAAGCTCTTCTAAACTTATCACACAACAGCCCAGTCTTGTGGTCATCTAAATTTAAAGCTCAAAGTGAAACCAGAAGCTTGAAGACAATTAAAAAGACTGAAAGGGAATAAGATTCTGAGTTCCTAACAACATATTTATGTCATAAAAGCACACATGCACACAATTAAATGTAGGAAAACTCTACTTGTAAATAGTTTGGGAACACTTTTGGCAAGTAGACTTATGAAATTTAGAGTCTCTACCCCTTGTTTTAGTTTGCCAAAGGGCTGCCATTGCAAAGTACCAGAAATGGGTTGGCTTTTATAATAGGAATTTTATCTGGAGTAAAATCTCATAGGTCTGGGGCCATGAAATGTCCACAACAAGGCATCATAAAAGCTGCTTTCTCACCAAAATCAGATACTATTGATCCTAGCATCCTGCCACACGACAAAGGCCCATCTCTGTCTTCCCCTCCAGAATCTACCGTCTTCCAGAGCTCAGCTGTGGGCAACTAGGCATAGGGCTTGTCTCTTTCCAGGCCTCCTCTATCCATCTGGGCTGCTCTGCTTTCTTTCTGAGTTCAGCTGTGAGCTATCAGACATATG
>PVKH010040842.1:0-11018 GCA_004027955.1 Chaetophractus vellerosus
ACTGTTCAGGTTTGAAAATCCCTTATAATGCAGAGATCTTTATTATGACAAACTGGGCAAGGTGTAAAGTTGAAAGATTTCAGCCTAATCCTGTGGCATATACCATGTAGCAGAAGCCTACTCATTTGAAAAAAAGCTTTTTTCAGAAGTGCAGGGACATACAAAGACCCCTTTGATACAGTTACCTTAAACAGCTCAAAAATTGTGCAACAATATATTTATCAGCTTCACAGGCAAATCTAAAGAAAATATGACTTTTAAGTAATTTTAATTGAAATTTTCATAAATTACAAAGAATTGTTTTGTGTTAATAACAAAGTGACCAAAAATATGTTCAAGGGAAATATCATTCATAATTTAAAATTAAGTTTTTTGGGGTTTTAAATGAAAATCATCCTAATCATAAATACAAATCCTTCATCTTATAAGTCTTTTTCAGGTGATTTAGAAATATATTAATATTTTTTAAAAAGCCAAATAGTAGACAATCAAGGTTATTCGATAACTGTGGATTATTTTCATTAAAAAAATAATCCAAGGGCCCTTCCACTAAGCAATGATCTCTCTGATTGTTAGTAAATTCTCATTACTATTGACTTAATGACTCCCAAGTCATAGTATTAAGACTATTTAAAATGGGACATTTTACTTGGAGCTAATCAGTAACCTTGTACAGGTGATACATTTTCAGGTTCCCCTTCCACTCCCCTAGTAATCATAAGCTTTGATACCATTCTTGGGTACAGCATACTGCAACATTTATGCAAGGGGAAGGAAAGACACTTAAGCAAAAGAAATGAAATAGTGTGAAAACAGCACTGCAAGGGGGGGTACAAGATGACTCTTGCAGAAACATCAAGCTCAACAGAGGAGACGCCAGCTCTCAGGACTTACCCTCAGTGCAGACTTTCTTGAAGTCAGGGCAGCACTCCATGTAGTGTTGACAGTTATAATCACAGTTGCAGGCGGCATCTCTAGAATACCCTTCCCCACATCTCCCTGCACAGCTTGATAAATCTAAAATTATACAATACTAGCGTAAACATGGCCAAGCCACTGGAGAGCAAGGGAGCTATCTAATGAGGAGGACAAAGCTACTTGGTGAGAGGGAATTTTATCAATTGGAAAATGTTGGGAATGATGGTTAACAACAGTCCCAGCTCTGTTGATCTCTATGACTTTGATCACAGCACTTTAGTCCTCATTAGGCTGAGAAGATGAATATACTCTTGACTTGAAAACTACACAAAGTGATGGCTTAGAATAATGCAGGTGATGTTCCTAGGAGAGGAAGGCAGGGTAGCAACTACAGTTATCACTGATGCTGCTACGAGTGCCGATAACTAGTTGCCTTTCTTGAGCACCCCTGTGCTGGCACTGAGTTCTGCGTTATCTCTAACACTTGCAAAAACGCTTCCAGGAGCGTCTTGGTAGCCCTGTTGTAGATTAAGGAACCTGAAACAGTTATTCTAACAACTTGCTAAAGGGCACAAAGAGAGTAAACAGCTCTAATTGTACTATTATATTATAGGTCAATTAATATCTATTAATTACTTTTACCAACACATTTCACTCTCAAAGGTACCCTGTTATGGATAATAAATTACGTGGTCATCTTAAGTGAATAGCCCATCCAAAATTTAAATTTATATATCTGTTTCCAAGCCCATGCTTTTTCTACCATATCATATTGTCTCTCATCCCTGATGGTAAGCTTAAAGCAGGCTGGTTACGAGAGCATGAAATTTACTAGGCTTTCTCTGATTATTGGTGGGGATATCTGGGTTAAATTTGGGGGGAGTCAGATGCTGACAGCCACTGCTAAAGAGAGTACACGTTAGATAACCTTTGAAATAGCAACTGGGCATGAATGTAACAGTGCTGAACAGAGTTATGCTGGGCAACAAAACCAAGAATAAAAGTGTCATTATCTTCAAACATCTCAAAAATTGTTTGGAGAACAGTGCCTTAAAAACCTTCCTGGGAGATAGCCACAGGAATATACAACTGAATCCATCTCTGGAATAGAAATTGGCAGTTACAATGTCCTAAATCCACAGAGGGACATTGAAACATACTGGAAAAAAAAAAACCAAAAACCAAAAATAATGAGAAAAGGAAAAGATAAAGTCTTAATATGCAAATAAAACAGTAACGATTAGGAAGACTTTAGAACTTTTTGCATATACATGTGCACAATACATACGAATGCATATATAGTGTATGTATATAAATACATATATATATATATATAAAGAGAAAAGGAGAAAAGATTAAGAGGATGCAAGAGAAGCAGACAAGACAACATCAAAAGATTATTCTTTTACATTTGGCAGATTTTTGAAATAGGAACTTGATTATCTTTACAGGAAAATTATTTTCATAAATTAAATGTCTAGTACTTTTATTACTATTAATTGTAATCATGAATTTTAATTTATTTAAAAGGAAGTAAAATTGTATTAGTGAACAACTTATTGTATTACAGAGGAAAAAGTAAATTAGGAAAAGTACCCAGTGTTGTAAGTCTTATGATACTATTTTATGATACTATTTTGACAGAGCAGAAGGGTGTGGAGACCCCAGAGTAGTCATAATTTCTTATTAAATATTTATATTTGCTTTCATGCTTTCATCCATCTTTCTTATCTAAGAGATTCTGAAACTACGCCTATGCAGGGAGTTACCTCCATGCTCAGGTTTCATGAGAGTTTTAGTTATTTTACTGGAAATGTGTACTTTAGAAATGTAATTTCACCATAACAATCAAGAACGGTGATTTTTCTTCCCTCAGATTTTGCTTATCAAAGGAAAAAAATTTAAAAATAAAGAAAGAAAAATCCAAAGCTTGGCCTTATTATCGCTAATCAATCCAAATCACATACTATAAAATTTTGGTAATGTGATTACACTGAATGTACCTTAGCATTTCTCTAAAATGTGAATAACAAGAACCATTCATCCACGATTGGGTCTTTTTAAGGAGGAGTGGGAATAATTCAAAAAATATAATACAAAATGACATTCATATCTGTATGGGTCTATACTTGGATGAATAGTTCTTGTAAAAAAAGAAACAGTACGTTCAAGATTAATAAAATGTCATTTGAAACATGGTGAGGGTTTATGGTAGTATATCTATGTCTACATGTTGCTAATAAAAATTAATCAGTAATGTATTTGATATTAAAAAACTAGATAAGTTTCTTTGTCAACATGTTGGCAAAAATTATTTGCTCTTAAAATATTTTTCTTTACAGTTATTTTAAATTCATTGAATAGCTTCAGCATAGATTAATCATATGTGTATTTTTTTAACTTTTGGGAGCATTATAGGAAAAATGAGTATCCAAATTTTTCTAAACATAAATCTCAAACTCCTTGAAAGATATCATACATGAAAAAAGAATTCCAAAATATTTATAAATATGCTAGTGTGTTTTTACATAATTTTAAGGTTGTACATATATTCAAACAAAATACACAGTTCTAGAAATTTATGTTTTTGTCATAAGAATAAAAACTGAATTAAAAGCAATAGTTAAGTAAAAATATTTTTGATGGTTATAGTACCTTGAGAAGAAACTTGTTGAATCAAGAAAACAGAAAGCAGCAGCAAGTGAATGGGAAGTATTTTCCACTCCATGATTGTTTTCAGCCCTGCTGAAAATAAAATGAAAGTGTTAGAAAACTGCTCTTTAATCTCAGCACTAACTTTATGCCTGTTACATACAACATTTCAGTGACTTTTAAAAAGCAACTTAATAATAAAACTATCCCTTTTATGAAATAAAACTTTGAAAAGTAACCTAGATTTAATCTTATGGAGAAATACCAAGTCGTTATCTCAGTCTTGTCATTGACTACTTAATATTTTAGAAATCCCTCAAACTGAAAATAGACTAGTCTTACAAACTCTATTTAAATTACAGCATATACTTACAGTGTAAGTTTTAAATCCTATCTTGAGAAAAAATATCTGGTTTCAATAACATTCAGTTTAACAAACACAGAAGAGTTATTGTTCCAAATTTTCCTTAAATCTCTCTATAAATTTATAAGCTACCAACAGGTGTAATGCATGTGATATTTTTCAAACTTTCCAATTACTATCCTTGTAAACCTTTTCCAAACAACTTTAATAAAGTATACCTCTAATGAACTGAAAGAAAAACACATTTAATTTCCTGGAGCAAGTTAACTTTGACACTTACCCGTCAAAGGATAGATGAATTTCTCCAATGTCCTGGGAGTCTTATATATCAGTGCAAATATATTGGGATGAACCAATTAGTCCAAAGGTTAGACAAAATCAACAGTGACAACCTATGAAATCAAACTTTCCTCATGTTTTGGAAGAGGTCCCAGATGACTAGACTTAGGCAACATCTGGAAAACACTTCCATTAAGAAAAATGACTACTACAAAATAAATTTAGATCTAGTGGCCAAAACACACTTTTTATTTCTAAGTGAAATGAACAAATTGTTCTGAGATGGTAAATCATCCAGGGAGGCTTTACCTAGTGTAGTGAAGCAGCAACTTTAAAGTAATCAAATTCTGGTGTAAATCCCCCACCCTACCCCAGTTAAATCTAGCAAAGAGTGATTTTGAAATTTATCTTGTCTAGGTGTTTGTTTGTGGTATAAATTTTCTGAATTTACTCCGTAAAATTGAATGTACATTTCTTTTTTTGAATAGTTTCACGGAGCACAGATAACACATTCCCAACTAGCTACTATGCGTATTTTTTACACAGTAGATTTTCCACCTCCCTTACCATGGAAAAACCTGCCTAAAAATTGTATTGATATCTTCTTCAGCTCCTTTACCTGAACCCAGAAGTGTTTGGAAAAAGTCCTCTTAATTACTGATTTAGCTTTCTTGCCACAGAACAAATGTGAACCATCAACCTTACAGAGTTAAGTCAACTCAGTTCAAGGCTTTAGTCCAGTCTGATGTGCAATTTTGCTGTTCAAATCCTACTCACCATCTGAGGTCTATCTGAAGTTCTAGCACCTCTCTGAAACCTCCCCAGTCTATCCAAACCACGACGACCAGAATCATAGTCAACAAATTTACTACATTGGAAATATCTGCTCACTGTCTCCCCTACCCCAGGCCCCAAAGACCTTGATTTCCTCAAGGAGAACTAACACCTGTGTCTTAATTTTATTGGCAACATCTTGTCCAGTGCTTCACAAAAGGTATATTTAACATATGCTCATTGAACCAAACTGTTGTACCTGGATTTTGCTGTGTACTATGAATTTGATAGTATTGCATTTAATGATCTCAAAATGCCTTTGCATTAAATACAACCACCCACCATTTACAAATAAGGAAGTGAAGATTCAAATAATTTTGACCCATACAAGGACCCGTAAGGAGTAAGAGCCAGAGCCAAGATTTGAAACACTTGTTTTCATTTAAGTTCCCTCATGTTCCTATGGTATTCAGCTGCATTTAGATCAAAGCCATCATTTTAATACTTAATCATAGTACTACATTTTACTCTTTCATGTTTATATATAGGTTTATGAGATTGTGACCCTTTTTAAGGACAGAGGCTATAAGCATATCTTTGGTTCCAGCAATGCTTATTTTTTGGCTAAATTTATAATGTATAAAAGAAAATTTCGAGGCTCTTTGTTTAACTCTAAATTAGTTTTCTCCAGGAACTACCTTTCCACCCATAGGGGTATTTTAGCCATGTTCATACGTAATCTTGCCCTATTAGCTTCAACTGACAGGATTAGGAGTAGAAAACTGGACTGAAGAAGTGGAGAAAGTTCTTCTCAAGAAAAAGATACAACTGGAAGAAGCAGCCATGTAGAAAGCGGCAGAGGAGATGCAGGGAGATCTCTAATACTTTCTAGGTCTTGGTTTCTCCTTGTTGCTGAGACACGGATTTTCTCCCTCTGAGTATCTCTGTGGCAAAGACCCTTTTCGGGACTGAAGCTGGCTAAAGATGCTTTCAGTCACTAATTATACGCAGTAGGCTCTGAATTCTTAGCTTAGACAAAGTTAGAAGCTTTTTAAAAGTTTTCCAAATTGGACTTTTACATTGTTACTTTCTCATTTGTTTGAAATGTTGGGAATACGAAGATTATCAGATACAAATATAAATAAAAACATATTCTTAAATATCAGTTGTTTTCCTATTATTGCCATTTGTAACTCTCTGTACTGTTATTTTCTTCCTATGGATCGAATACATTAATACACACCTACTCAACTATTATGACCAATGTAAGCTATAATTTTAAACATATTTATTAATATATTCTATTTATCATCAAATATATTTTCTATGTATCATAGAACTTTCATTAAATGCTAAACTCATTAGGTTTCATAAATACATGATTTACCTAATTTTATGAGTAATGAGGTAGTATGAGTAAATAAAGTTTACCCTTGATCCATGGAAATATTTTTATTTTGTCTATCTACAATTATCTCACAAATATATCTTCATTATTTGTATACAATTCTTCATTCTATGAACCTGAGCCATTTAATCTCCCTTGGTATGACACAGCAATCATTCTATTAGACTATAGGTTCCTCTTTTGAAAGTTCTTTTCCCATTTAAGGTATTTTCCTTACTGTTCATTTAAATTTCATTTAATTGAAATAAATATTATCCCAGTATTGGATTTTTTTTTTTTGCAAAGGAGTAAAGAGTTTATTAAGAAACAAGAAAATGAGAAAAGTACACGGTCCAAGGCATGGGCTACCAGCATGCTGCAGAATGAGACACGCCCGTATTGGATTTTGGTGTGAGGGAGATAGGAAGAGGAGAGTAAACAGAGATGAAAGGACATATATAGTATTGGAATCTATATACTCATCTTCTAGGGATGATTTTCACATAGCCCACCCTCACGAATCAGTTTCTGTATTTGGCTGTGACATAGTGAAGACTTCACGGAATATTCAAGTGTGTTTAGAGATATTTTCTCTGCATTAAATTATCCCAGACTGCTGTGCCTTCTACTTGGCGTGCTCTGTCTCCATCCTGCTGTTAGCTGTCACTTTGCCCTGTAGCCAGTGTCTACATCTAGTGGCTTCTCTCCACCTTTCCACTCCTCTGATGTCTTTAATTTTCTTCCAGCAGCAGCTTAGGAAAAACTGAAGCTTGCCAGGGGGCTTAAAAACACAGACGCAGGCTTGCTCTTTACTGCCTTAATTTTGCTCACAAAGCTAAATTAGTGTTCTCTAGAGGTGAAGTAACTGTCCTTCTCTCATATAGAATAATGACAAGAACTTTGGGACTACTCTGTCCATTCTGTTCACTATATTTTCACATACTGGAAAAGGTTGTGGCTTGTTTCTGGATGTTTGATCAAAAATCTGACCATAGTATAAGCAAAGGAATTATTGCACTTGTGCTTGAATATTGTGGCAGTCTGATAATTGGTACTAATCTTTCCCCCCTTTTCTAGCTGTCAGGCTTGAGACTGTTTTTCTTTCCTAGCTTCCCTTGCAGGTAGGTGTGACCACATGACTTTGTTTTCTCCAGTGAATTATGAATAGAAGTGATATGTGCAACTTCCACTCCACTTTCCTATTAAGAAATTGCTTGATTTGCACTTCATCTTTTACCCTCCTTCTTGCAGATTGGAAAGCAGACATCACAGAAACTCAGCTTTGATCACGCAAACAAGTATCGCTCTCCAGGGAATGGATGCCCCCTCACTCCCTGGACTGGTTAGAGAGTTACATACAAGAAAAATAAATTCCTATTTTTTTAACAACTTTAATTTGGAGGCTTTTCATCATACCATCTTAGCCATTACCCTAACATAGAAATCATAGGAAATTCCCAAATATTTAAAGGAATTGTGTTCTAAAAATTGATTTGTATACATACAACAATGGAAAGAATGAACTATTGATAATGAACTAATATTGAAAAGGGAAAGATAAACTCTATTTTCAGATGACATGATTGTGTGCATAGAAAATCCTAAAGATTCCTCAAAACCTGAAGAAAATAATAAATGAATTTAGCAAGATCACAGGTGTTTTAGTTTCCCAGCTGCTAAAACAAATTACCATACACTGAGATGGCTTAACAACAAGAATTTATTGGCTCATTGTCAGGAAACTAGTATGGTTGTTTACTCCTGGGGTTGGTATCTTCTGCTTGTTGACAATCTTTGGGATTCCTTGGCTTTTCCATCACGTGGCAATGCACATGGCAGCATCTTCTCCTTTCTCTTCCAAATTCTGTTGACTTCCAGCTTCTGGCTGCTCCACATTGCTTCTCCTTCTGTGGCCTTCTCTGTAAGGCCTCCAGGAATAGAATAAAGACTTATCTTTTTTCAACTGGGCCCTTCCTTAACTCAAGTAACCTCATCAAAAGGTACTATTAATATGGGTTCAAACCCACAAGAACCCACAAGAATGGATTAAGATTAAGAACATGTTTTTCTGGGGTACATAACTCCAAGCCACCACAGCAGGACTCAAGATCTATAACAAGATCCATGTTGAGGACATTTTAATGCATGGATTTAGATGTAAGAGTTCATTTATTAATTGATTTTTAAATTCTTTCATTTAATCAATTTTTTTTTGTATCAACAGTTATCCAGTAGTGCCCACTACATGCCAGCCCTAGTACTAATTGCTGGGGATACAGAGATGTGCAAGATAGAGTCTCTGATCCCTAAGATTTCCTGGTATAGTTAGGAAGCCAGACATTTGAACATACTTTAAATATCATTTGAAAAGAAGGAGGCCGTGTGAATGTGGTGAACAGCTAGAGCTGAGCTCTGGTGTCAAACCACTGTTCAAATCTCAGTCTCAAAATTTTCTACCTGGTGGTCTTGTATGACTCTTGACTTATCTAGGCCTTGGTTTCCTTATCTACAAAGCAGGGACAATAATTCCCATTATTATTTGGCATTGCAGAGATGCATCAAAGATGAAAGAGGATAGTGAATATTAGTGATGTGTGCTTAATCAATTGTAGGTATCATGGTCATGGTTGCAATTACAGTTGTGGGACTATACACAAACCACTATGGAAACAAGGGTGAGGAAGTGCCAATTCCACCATGATATAGCTCCTCTATTTCATTCTTCTTTCCTGTTTGTTCTTTAGTTTTTAATAATGTAGCTTCTTCTTCCTCCATGACACTGAACTTTAGAAAGTAAAAAGAAAAGACCTTATGATCACCCTAATATGGGCTTTAAGAAACATGTATTCAGCACTTACTAAGTTACAAGCCATAAATGCATTATTTTATATTCAGCCTCACAGCTATCTTATGAGATAATAATTAATATCAAGCCCATCTAACCATGAAGATAGCTGAGGGAGGCATAGAAATGTTATGCTACTTGCTCAAGATCACAAAACTAGATATCTACTAGGTGGTTAAATTAGAATTTTGAACCAGGTCTGTCCGATTTCAAAGCCTATGATTTTAACCATTATATGATCCATACTCCATAACACCAGAGTTAATAACTACCTTCTTTGTGTTCCTATATAACTTTATTTATATCTCTATAACGGCATCTCACACTTATCAATTTCCACCTTTCTCACTAGATTTTGAGCTTCTTAAACTTCTAGAATGATTATTTCTTGTTTATTTTGCAGCCTTTTCACAGCCAACATAGTTTCTTCTTGGACATGATATATAGCTATATGATATAGCTATATGTTGAATTAAAATTAGGTTTACTGTCCTACTTCTAATGGCTACTTTGCCCTCATATGTTTTCTAATGCATATCAATATAGAATTGTGATAATTCTATTCTAAGTCATTTACTATGTGACAGTTTAGACAAAACATTACAAATCTATTTTCCAGTAGCCAACACCATGAGTAATTTCCACATCACTATTAAGTGAGTGAAAGTGGATTGAGATGCTAAATAACTTTGTGTGACAAATACTTAAGAATTGGGAAATTCACAGTGGGAGAAAAGTTTGGGTGTGGTCAAAAACCGCAGATAGGTGGAACAGGAGGAAAGTCTCTCTAGGGACATGGTGGAGGACATTTGATTGAGTCATTTCCAAGCAGGAACACCAAGCTCCTTAAAGATATTGAGGTACAAAGTAGTTTTGACTGATTGTACACATGACATAATAATCCTTTTAAAATCTCTCTCCCTGTGATGGTAGCTGATTTCTGTTAAAAGGATTAAGGAGGATAGAAATGAATTGGCTCTATTAAGCTTTTATAATATCGATATGGAAAACCCAATTAAAAGCTTAAAATAAAATTCAACATTTGTACCCTCTCTTGATCCTGGTTGCTGATCTCTTCTGAAACCAGACTCCAGGGGAGTCGTCCCAGGCACACGCAGAGGCTCAGTAGATGCTGGCTGAATTCATTAAGGAATAATGTTGCCACTAGCACTGTCTTGCTCTTAGACTGGGGAAGTCGGCCTTGGTATTGGGAAACCCATGAGTTCTTTGTATATATTAATTAGACTCCAATAGTGGAAGGTTGTTTGTAGAGGGGAGATGGCAAGAATGGTTACTTCTTTGTCCTTTTATTTGTATCTGCTCTTTCCACGAAGAAAGCATTATGGCAGGGGCACCAGCAGAGACCAGTTCTCTCTTCCCAGTTCTCCAATGAAGTAGCATAGTGAGAAGCCATGCTTCTCATGGAGGTAAACTCAAGATCACAGCCATGTCTTCCAGAGTCCTTTTCCAATGCTTTAGACACAACCCCACCCACCATCAACATTTAATAATTGCCAGCTAGGTACCAGGCACTGAGTCTCAATTGCTGTTTGAGGCACTGTTTACTGACATTCAATGAGATCCTGCTGAGATGTGCTTAAGTGTAACCTCTGGAATGACCTCCTGACTCACTGAAATCTCTTAGCCATAAAAAGTCATTTGTATTAATATTTCCCCTTTGGGGCATGGTCTTTTACCAAATGCATCACTAGTTGGTGTTTGGTAATAATCCCTTGGTGCCAGGGAGGCTTATTCCCAGGAGTTATGTCCCATGCTGGGCCCTGGGGTGGTGGTGGTGG
>PVKH010040843.1:0-11015 GCA_004027955.1 Chaetophractus vellerosus
CACCATTGTCAATTCATCTGCCTTTCCATTCAGCTATTACTCAAAAGAGAGAAGAAAGGTACCTGATGGCTATGTTACTGTTGTCAGCTCTGCAAAGAAAAGCTAATCCCCAGGCTCTGACTATAAAATGAGTGAAAGAAAAAAACTGGCACTTTTTCTTAAATTCATGTACAAGTTTCTTTTGCAGAGAAGGCCCTATGACCCTCCATTTATTTTAGAGTCATGTCCAGGTAAACTGTAACAAGAGTAAGTCATTGGAGGAGATTGTGTTTTAGTGTTAGTTTCTCTCTCTCTTTCCCCTCTGTCTCTCTCCTTCCCTCTCTCTCCCTTTCATGCATGCACACACATCCATGTGCACTTGTGGACACACACACATACACACATATGCACACCTCAAAGATAAAGCAGAAACTCAACACATGACCAGGGCACACATCTGCAAAGAAACATCACACAGACTTATTTAGTTACAGTTTTCTCCTTCTATACCCACAAAGACAAGTACACACAGAGACAAATTGTTCACATGTGGAGTCAGGGAAGTCAAAAGGACCAAGAATTCCTCCATGAAGCAGACACAGTATGGGTGGAGGCAAACTGACTGATATGTTTACACATTTAGCAGGAAGGAAATCTTAGGCAGTCAAAGCACAATCCTTATTAATAGCCAATTTTAGAGACATTCTAGCAAACAACCACATTCTCCAGTTACTACTTGTTGAAAATACAAGAGAATCAGGGACAGAGTGGGGGGAGGGCAAATGTATCATTTATTTTTCTCTGGATGTTCATGTGTGTTTTAATTATTCCTCTTGAAATATGTCTTTGCATGGCTGTGCCCTCAATCTCTTGCTTGCACTTTGGTTTTGACAGCAGAGCTTACATTGTCACTAGTTGCCAGTTTTGTTTTGGGTCTTGTTTTTTGAGGGGGTGATGGTGCCTAGAGTGGCCACTAAATTTCCCACACTGCTCACTCTTTGGAAGATGCTAAACTAACCATTTAAAGGACCCAAAAACACATGAGCTTTTCCTGCACCCTGCTTCCTGGGATTGGCCATGAGCTCACACTGCCGAGGCTAGGGCAGGAACAGATTGCTGGCCATCTATTTGAAGACCACATGCAAGTTTGATAGTCATTGATTACTTCTTTGAGTAAACAACAGGTTAATGCTAAGATGACTCCAACAATAAAAATAACTAGGTCAATTTAGTGGCAGAGTGTACACTAACAAGCAGCCAGCTGCATACATTACAAAAATGTAGCAAACCTCTCAATAAAAGCAAATGCTAAATATTCAACATTCTGCATCTGCCTGTGGAAATAGAGATTTTTTAAGATATTGATACACAGAAATTTCCCCCAACTCCTGCTATGTTAAGAATGTAAATCATCCTAGATAAAAAATAGGATGTGTTCTTAGAAAAGCAGAACTTAAATTCTAAAAGGTTTCCTCAGTAATTTGGGGGAAACAGGAGAGTTCTGTGAAATAATGTGCATTAAATGAAAATATATAAAAGCATACTCAAACTTAGATTGCCTCTCTAGTAATTGAGCAGATGCATGTGATATGCAAGACACACAGGCTTTACAGTGTCACAAAGCTGTAAATGTGCAGGCAAAAAGGTGAACTCATGTGGAAGAAAAGGTGGTGATAGAAATATTTTAGTCCAAAATATTAAAATTTAAAATATGTACAACATATAATGTTTGTATTGCTTTTGCTCTGAGTGTAAAGTAATGAAAAAAAATAGCACAAAGAGCTAGGAAATGACCCTTCAGCAGACCAATCATAGGCTACCTCTCTTGACTTGTTAACAGATTTCCTTCTACACTTTTTTCTGTGCATTTTTATATTCATAAGTTAATCTAATAGTTTAAATATGCATTCAACACTGGTTCTATAATGACATGGCACATTATTCCCACCTCCTTATTAAAGTCTTGACTTTTAATCCTGCTCAGTTAAGTCTGACATCAGGTCCTCTTTTTTTGGTTCTATTTCTCATCTCTCTCTCTCAGTCAAAATTTAGGAAATAATGTGGGAATTATAACAGGTATAGCACTGAGCCACCATATCAAGGTAAGTTGCCAAACCCAGTGTTAGGGGAGTGAAAATAGCTGTCTCAGAATTCTGCCTAGGGCTTTCCCATAGCCATTTGAGTCTAACTAGAGGTGGTTAAAGACAAGATGGTGTCCCTGTTCTCCCAAATGGAGGCAAAGAAGAAGTGGGCAGCATCTAGGTTGGCTTTAGAGGTTATGCCCTAAGGTGCCAATTCCCATCAAGCTGAGATCAGCAAGGCTTGCCCTTCACCTTCCTCACCACTAGTCATGGTCTGGATTAGGGACTCTCTCCCAAGGACCTCTTTATATCCCTATTATAAGGCTTGTTTTCCTGACTTGTTTTAAGAAGATGGATCTGGAAGAAGTTTATGAGGGCATAGCACAGGTAGGCAGAGAAAATAAAGTAAGAGAAAAAGTATGGAGTTAATTCCACAGTTGATGTGGGATGAGTTACCAATGGCTAAGGGGATAAGTGACAATAAATTAAAGAAAGGTTACAAGGCCACAGTATGATGTGAACTGTGGAATGGGGGAGGTGAAGAAATAGCACAGTCAAGTAACAGGAGAGACAGGACTGACATTAAAAACAAGACAAAACAAAACAAAACATCAATTTCTAGTGATCTTGGTCTGAAGAGTTCTGTGATATCCTTCCAGCAATGGTCCATAGCCTGGGTGTGGAATGCATGATGAAGAAGGTGGGACACATTTAGTGATTAGGTAATGAAGGACACTAGTTGTTAAGACATCAATTTTGAGGTGCTAACAATAGGAATTTTGACCTGATGAAGTTGAGAGTATGTGCAAGAGAGGTAAAACAGGGATGTGATGGTTAGGCTGATGTGTCAACTTGGCCAGGTAATTGTGTCCAGGTGTTTGGTACAGCAAGCACTGGGCTAATGGTAATACAAGGACATTTATGGACTTTGGTCACCAGTGAGTTCACTGTGTGGATGGCTGATTATACCTGTATCAGTCAGGAATATTGTATCAGCAATGGCTGATGCTTTTATCCAATCAGTTGAATGCTTTAAAAGGGGAAGTGATTTCAACATTCAGAGAGAATTTCCCAGATCATGTGTGGACAGTCAACTTCTCCCAGAAACTCATCAAGGACCTTTGTTGGACTATCATTGGAGATCCTGGTTTGCAGCCTGCCTGTGGAACCTGGACTTGTGCATCCCCATGATCACATGAGAGACTCTTATAAAATCTCATATTATTGATAGATATCTCCTGTTGATTCTGTTTCTCTAGAGAACCCTGACTAATACAGAGGGATTAGTGTAACATTTATGTAATCTAAAGCTTCTTTAAAAATAAAAGACAAATGGCCATTTGAACAAAGTACAAGTTTATAGCAATTGAAATTGCTTTTTCTCAGAAAGACAGTTTGATATATAAGGCTGCACAATTTGAACTTACTCTATAAAGACTAT
Organism: Chaetophractus vellerosus; assembly: GCA_004027955.1. Taxonomy (NCBI): domain Eukaryota; kingdom Metazoa; phylum Chordata; class Mammalia; order Cingulata; family Chlamyphoridae; genus Chaetophractus; species Chaetophractus vellerosus. The sequence continues at coordinate 3,502 of PVKH010040843.1, forward strand.
TGGGTGGAATTGCAGGTACAGAAATGAGGAAAGATTAGGAGCACAGGGGTCATTTCCTACATCACCTGATCACTTCCCACCTCTAACCACTTCTACTTCTACTGATAGGACCCTTGAAAATTTCAACAAGCAAGGGAAATGCATATATACTTGTTTGAAGAATTGTTTCTGATACAATAAAAACACTCAGAAATAGATATTTCTCATAAGGATGCACAAATATCTTTCTCATAGGCAAATCAGGATTCCAGAGCCCCCAAACAGGTGTGTGCTAATTGAAATGTAGTTGTGGGAAGTTATACAAAAAACATCTAGCATAATGTATTAGTCAGGCAAAGGGGTGCTCATGCACAATACCAGAAATCAGTTGGTCTTTATAAAGGGTATTTATTTGGGGTATAAGTCCAGTTACCAGGTCATAAAACAGAAGTTTCTTCCCACACCAAATTCCACTGCCACATGTAGGAGCAACACAGCTGCCAATGTCTTCCAGGGTTCAGCCTTCTTGGGTTTCTCTCTTCCTGGGGCTGGATTTCTCTCCAGGCTTAGCTCTGTTTCCTCCACAAGGTCAGCTGTAGACTATAAGGCTCTCTAAGCTTTGCTTCTCTCCACAAGGCCAGCTGTAAATTCTCAGGTGAATGGCTCTTCTCTTTCCTGGGGCCTTCTCTCCTTCCTCACCAGAACTCCAACATCAAAACTGCTTCTCAAAACTGCCCTTTGCCATGTCCTTTATCTTTGATTCCCCCACCCACCAAGGGGTGGGGCACAATGCCCTACTGATGTGACCCCATTAATGCCCTAATCATAACTTAATCATGCCCGGATTATCAGACCAGTTTACAAGCATGAGCCAATATCTATTTTTGGAATTCATAACTACATCAAATTTCCAAACTACTACACATAATGTTATTAAAAGGTAAAATAAAATGGTTTGACATATTGTTTTGGTCAGTCACAGAAGTGCCTTTTGAAATATACCAAAATTGGTCAGTCTTTATAAAGGGCATTTATTTGGGGTTGAAGCTTACAGTTACCAGGCCACAAAGCATAAAGTTCTTCCCTCACCAAAGTCCACATGTTGGAGCAAGACAGCTGCTGATGTCTCCAGTGTTCAGGCTTCTGGGTTCCTCTGTTCCTGAGGCTGAATTTCTCTCTGGGCTTAGCTTCTGCTTCCTCCACAAGTTCAGCTGCAGACCATGAGGCTCTCTATACTTTGTGCCTCTCCACAAGGCCAGCTGTAGACTATCGGGTGAACAGCTCACTCCAACATCAGAACTGCTTCTCAAATCTGCTTCTCTCCAAGTCTCTGTCTTGCTTTTTAAACTTGAGACCACACCCACCAAGGGGTGGGGCTCAACACCCTACTCACTGCAGCCCAGTCAACACCCTAATCATAAACCAATCATGCCCAGATGAACAGATGAGTTTACAAGCATAATCCAATTTATATTTTTGGAATTCATAATTACATAAAACTCAAACCATTACACATATACAAAGACTAAAAATGAGTTTCTATTTTGGTTTAAAATGGGGTCTAGTTACCAGCATCTGATTCAACTTCTCCCAGTTATCCACTCAAATAGTATGATAATATATCCTGAAAGGTGAAAAGCCACAAATGTGGCACAGTCTGCTAGCTCTCAATCTCTATTCTCTTCTTTAGTACTAGAATCCCTTAGATTGATGTGGGTGCAAAGTTGTTCACAATACTCTATTTCATTCTGACTAGTAAAATGTAAGCAGAAAAGTCATAGAGGCTTCTGTGAACCTCCCTTACAAAGCAGCATCTGCATGTCCTTTACCCTTTACTTTTACTTCTTAGCCCCCTCCTCCTTCCTGTTGACTAGAATTTGAGTGTGACCACATTAGGCCATGAAGTGACTACGTGGAGACCACAAACAGCAAAGCAACACCAAAGCAGCCTGGATCCTGGGAACCTTGAGGATCAAAGCTGTCATACCAGCAGAGCATACCCACAGACTTACATGTGACAGGGAAATATGTCTACATCTCTTTTACTCAAAACTGAGACTAATGCCAACTGAAACACCAGGCTTCCATCCAAAATCTGAGCTATCAATCTTTGCTTCATCTTCTAAAAACTCTTAAGAATGATAGAATTGGATTGAAAGACCCATCAGTGATGAAATAGAAGACAATTTTCCACTTCAATACACATATCTAAACCATCTTTCCACTCTTATTATATATGCCCTGGCTCAGAAACAAAAAGTTTGTATCAATCAGACAACTAAGAGTTTCCTATGACAAAATAGGGGCTGGTTAAGGCAGCCAGGAAGTATGTTCCTTTTTTCCTACCATCCAGTTTGAGAGTATATCTTCCAGAAATCAGACAGATGATATGTACCAAAAGACAAACTGTGGTACATTGTATTCTGGGATGGGTAGTTGCTATAAGTAAATATCTAGGGAAGGTAGAGGGGTGATGCAGAGGCAAAAAAATATTTTCATCAGATACTGGTGACTCTAGCTTTGCCATATACATCATCTGTTCATTGTATCCAGACAAGACAAAAGATTAAAAGACATCAGGGATTAGGCAAAGAGCTGTGCATATCAATTTACTATATCTGTGGATATCACAATATTTGATTAGTACCCAAGTGATCAGAAAGTAAGGACAAAGCCAGGGTACACATTATGTAATAAACACTAATCCTGAATCACTTTGCTCCCTATGCAAGGTGAACTAAATAGAAATACAAAGAGATTAAAGAAAAGAAGACAGAGGCTAGAGAATCATACAAAACTTGGGAAAGAGAACATTAGCCTGAGACTTACAAGGACATCAGTTCTCTAATAACTATTAAAGATAAGTACAGTAAACTTAAAAAAATTATTTGTTCTCAATAGCAGACAAGATTGTGACATCTTTCTGGAAAACAATATGAAGGCAATAAGAAGAGAATAACTTGAGATTAAAAGACAGCAGAATAATTGAAAAAAAGATGATGGAGGACCTAAGGAATGATTACAAAGAAACCTACAAAAGTCAGAATTAAACTCTGAACTGGATAATTAATTTGCAATGACATTATAGAAATTAAATTATTGATTGACAAACTCTGGAAACTCTCACAAGATGAACTTTTATAAAAAATAAAAGAACCAGCAATTTTTTAAAAAGGAAGACATGAAGTTACACATTGATTTCAGTTACAAAACCCAAATTGAATTCCTAAATAATTATTGCATGAAAAGGAATGATATGAAATCCTAATTTAATAAAACTAATATTCTATATCTAACAATGGAAATGTTAAGAGCAAGAAATGAAGTGTTGCAATGCAAAAATGCTAAATTTCTAATTTTACAATAGGATGCCTCAAGAACACTAAATACTAACTTTGATAATTAGAGAAATATGAATTCAGGTAGTGTAAGTATAAAAACATTTATTGGCCTAATACCCCCCCCCACCAATTTGGGTGGGAGTGTGGAGTGGGGAGGTGGGGTTTGGCTCTATCTTAATGGTTTATGCTTTCAGAGAGAGAAATATCTGAAATGAGTAGAGCAAAATGTTAATATCTGCTAAATCTGACTGCTACATGGGTGTCTGCTCTCTGTTATATTACTTTCTGTACTTTACTATATGTTTGTACTATTTTGCATTTTAAAAGATTAGTTTAGGAAGCTATAAAGATAACCACTAAGTAGAAATAAAAACAAATTATGTGCCAGTATATCCCTGAAAGAGAGAAAAGCAAATTAAGTACTATGCCAAAAAGTATAGCACAGCAAAACAAGAAAATGTGAAAAATTTGAATCTGAAAAATGCTCAAAACAATTCAACAAAAGTAAGAGTATATAAATTGCTTCAATTTCCCTATTAAATCACTAGTATAAATGATAATAATCATACTGAATATATATATTATTTCTTAATATGTGCCTGAAACTATGCTAAATGTTATCATCCATGTTTTAAATGTTTTATCCCCTTTAATGCTCATGAAAATTCTGAGTCAAGCATTATTATCTCAAAGTCTTACAGTTTGAGTTAATAAAAATAATTCAATCAAGAGTTACATCCTGACAAAAGAAGACAAAAAAAGACAAAAGAAGTTTAAGTAAAAGATGTTCAATGTTCTAGTCTTACAAACCCCAAAATAGAAAACAGAGCTTATAAATATTAACTTCAGGCAAAATAGAATTAAAGGCAAAAATCATTAAATAAGTTAGAGATTAATTTATACTGTTAAAGGGAGATTCCATAACAAATATTTAACAATTTAAGCCTTTATATACTGAAAACTATAGCATTGAAATAATTTATCAAAATTACACAAATATAAGAAAAATTACATGTGAATTAAATGTCTTTAGACATGACTAGATCAAAGAGACAAAAATAAAATACAACATATAGAAATAGTGCTTAATCTAGAATTTATGGATGGGCTTCTTGAGTTCTAAGAAATCCTCAAGCTCTAGGGCAATTATTGTTTGTATGTGTGGCTGTGAACTTTAAAAAACCTAAATAAATGGAGAGATACTTGTGTTCATGGTTAAGAAGACTCAATATTTTAATGTGAGTTCTTTCCAACTTGCATTGATTCAATGCAATCCCAGTCAAAATCCTAGCAAGTTATTGTGTGGATATCAATAAACTGATCCTAAAGTTTAGGTGTAATGACAAAGACTCAGAATACTTGACTTGATATTAAAGAACAGAGCAAGAGGACTAGCACTACCTAACTTTTAGACTTACTATCAAGCTAGAATAATCAGTGTGATAGTGGTGAAAGAACAAATAGATCAATGGAACAAAATAGAGAGCTGAGAAAATAAACCCATAAAAATATAGTCAATTGATCCTTGACAAAGGTACAAAGGCAATTCAATGGAGAAAGGATCCTCATTCCAAGGAACAGTGCTGGAACAATTGAGCATCCACATGCAAAAAAAAAGTGAAGCTGGGCACAGACCTTACATCTTTTACAAAAATTAACATCAGGTGGATCATAGACCTAAATTTAAACACAAAATTATAAAACTTCTACATTAATATAGGAGAAAATCTAGCTGGCCTTGGGTTTGACACTTTTTAGATACAACACCAAATGCACAATTCATGAAAGAAAAAATTGATAAGTAGAACATCATTAAAATGAAAATAATCTAGTCTCTAAAATACACTTAACAGAATGAAAAGACAATTCACAAACAGGGAGGAAATATTTGCAAAGCACATATCTGATAAAGGACTTATGTCCAAAATATAGAAAAATGAAAACTCAACAATAAGAAACAATGAACTCAATTTAAAAATGGGGAAAGGGGGGGACAATGGGAAATCTCTGTACTTTCTGCTCAATTTTTCTGTAAACCTAAAACTGCTCTAAAAGATAGTATATAAGAACTTTGTATACATTAATGTTGGAACATATTTTAGCATACTAATAAAGGAAAGACTTTCTCTTACCTTATAAAGAATAAGTACATGAAACTATCAGCCTTGTCAGCCTATTTCATATTTAAGAGGGAAATGCTAGTTTTATACCTGTTTGTATCTATTGAAAGTAGATTCCCATATGTGCCAATCTGCATACCTCCTACATTTTCCCACATTAACATTCTGCATTAGTGAGGTACATTCATTGCAATTGATGAACACATTTTGGTGCATTGCCACTAAGCATGGATTAAAGTTTACATTGTAGTTTACATACTCTCTCACCCAATTCTGTAGGTTATGACAAGATATATAATGGTCTGCATCTGCCATTGCAATGTCATTCAGGACAATTCCCAAGTCCTGAAAATGCCCTCATATTAAACCTATTTTCCCTTGCCCTGCCCTCAGAACTTCAAGTGGCCATTGCCTCTGCATAAATTATATAATTTCTTTGGAGGTTGAAATAAGTCACAAACCTAAAGAAATGGAGCTGCCTCATACTCATCCCCTAATAGACCATTCCCTAATCAATCAATTTAAAGACAGTTTAGTTTTTTAGTTCTATAAACTTAAGAGTTAGTTTTAAAAGTAGGTGTTATATTTAATATTGGATTTTATTACAGTAAACAATATTTAATTACCAGTTGTTTTTATTACTATTTTTCAATAAAAGAAATAAATAGAGAAAAGCACTATAAACAAAGTTAGAGCTTAATGAATCATTTTAAGGCTGTCTCCTTGTGGCTACTACCAAGGTTGCTCCCTCTCTCATTTCCATAGAGGAACAAATGACTACAAACTTAGTAGTTATATCTTTCTAGACATTTTGTTTACTGACATCTGTTCACTCAACTGGAAGGGATACTGGGAACAATATTCAACACCTAACAGGATAACTTGGATTTCAATGTCTATGCTACATTTACTGAGCATAAAAGTCATGACTCTCAGGTTCTTTATACAAATGTCATATTAAATGGTTTACTTCTAACAAAAAGTATCATCCGCAAAATCACTGATGAGATTCAAATATTCTTTCCATTAGACCATTTCCTTTATTCTTGAGGCATGAAGGATTTTTCTCATTCTTTAAACCCCAGTAATTTTACTACAATATGCCTTGTCATTTGTCATTCTGAGTCAGTGCACAGAGTGTACTTTATTTTTCATTTTTTCATTTTTTTTCATTTTTAAGGATACTTAATTACATAAATGTTACACAAAAAATATAGGGATTCCCATATGCCCCACCTCCCACAACCTCCCACATAAACACCCCTCATTACTGTGGCACATCAATTGCAATTGATAATCACATCCTGGTACTCTGCCACTAAGCATGGACCATAGTTCACACTGTAGTCCACACTGTCTCCCACACAGTTCTGCATGTTATGTGATGATATAAAATAGCCTTTATCTGTCATTGCAATGTCACTCAGGACACCCCCAAGTCCCCAAAAAACCCTGAATTACAACTGCCCCTCCCTCTCCCTGCCCCTAGAGCCTACAGTGGCCACTCACTCCACATGAAAGTTGTAATTTCTTCCATTGCTTGAATCACAATATGTCTACAGTAGAATACCAGTAAATCCACTCTAGCCCATAGCTCTTCCCACAATCCTGAGAAGTCTGGAATGGTGATGCCCACTCTACCTCCAATTGAGAGGGAGTATATCCCCTGGGGAAGATGGATGGGATTACCCTGCCTTCAGCCACCGACTCCATTCCCTGGGAAAGCCATTGTCCATCATCATCTCCCTGCCAGGTGTCCTGGGTGAGTCCAATGAAATGTAGAGTAGGAGCTGAAGCTCCACTGAGGTTCTGGGCCCTGCTGGCACATGGACAGCCCATAGACTTGAGTCTCAGGATGTGCACCTACAAATTCTGGCACCAAGTATAGGCTTGAATAGAAGGGAGAGATGAGCCATGTGCAGGGAAGACATAGTTGAGTCTTGGCCATATAAACTCATCTGTCTTTACCTTTTCCCCCTTTCACTTGAGGTTTTTTCCCAGTTGCATTGCCAGTTGGCACTTGGCAGTAATCCCTCGGTGCCAGGGAAGCTATCCCTGAGGGTCATGTCCCATG